>MU224171.1:3561960-3579182 GCA_018584345.1 Thuja plicata
GTTCATATTAATCTTATATATTGAAATTTAAGATGACAAAATGTGCAACCATTGGGACGTGGTCAACTAAAGATTGGGGGTGGTAATTGACTACGATGGGTAGGGGGTTAGAAAAATGGCAATTTGAACACTTTTTACTACGACACATAAAATTGATATCAATTCTGATGACGACGAGCTGAAACCTTAGTTATAAGCACTTAACTAGTCAAAGAAGACGCCATAAAAAATTTAGCCATTTTTATCATCGTTATGATCCACTTTGAGAGGTCCGAAGTTAGGGTGCACGACTACTGGGTCCTCTCCCCTAATTTCTCTTAAAAATTTGGAAAATTCCGATACTACAAGAGTCACAGTGATGATAATAAATATTTACCCACCCATCTCCCATAAAGACACTGCCGTAACCTTCAAATCCACCAACTCTGTTGAATGCTATATATTAGATTCGTAATTTTCATATCAAATCCCGGTACCATATAACCATTGTATTAAATTTCCTTTAACTGAGCAAAAAGATACTCATTTTCTTCACCAATGTTTTTAACAACCATAAAGTCATGCTACCTATATTCCACCTTTTTCCTTCTAATAATATAATTCCTATTTAAAAGGACAAACAAATCAGTTGCCATTATGGAGGAGTCCCTATTAATTATTCTTAATTCTTTTAAGTAAGGCAGGACACCCACCTTACAAAAAGACAGTTTTTCGTTAAAACCACCAGGTTCAGCCTGTAGGGCTTTTTTTATTGTAGGGTTTTTTAATTTTTAATAGACATTCAGGATAGCGGTGACTGCTATTATTTTTAACCCAGACACCTGACCCTTCTTCAATTCTACTGATAATCTGTCATCCGAGTTACAGGTATCTCATTTAAGCTAGTATATCAGTGGTATAGCCTACACATCCAACAAAATGCATGTGATCAATTGCAGAACCGATTCATGCTTATTTATTGTAAGGAATATACAGCATTGATAAAGCACATTTAAATTAAAAATTTGTTGACCGTATGGGATCTTTATTGCAGCTTGTGTAGGAAGGTTGAAGCATTTAGATATTATCTTTACCCCATTTTTAGCATGTTGCCAATTGCACAGGACTAATCTATGCTTATTTATAGTAAGGAACATGCAGCATTGATGAAGCACATTCAATTTGTTGATTGTATGGGCTCTGTCCTGTAGCTTGTCTACGAAGGTTGAAGCATGTGACAATTTGGTAAATTTTGTTTCATATCTCATATGCAATTATATTATTATAGTAAATAGCAATATTAATCATCCTGAATACATCCATGATTCTATAATGAACATGAACCTTTCTTTAAGAATTCCAGAAAGTTTTTAAATATGACGCATATTTGAATTATTCTGATCCTATATACTTCCTGATAATGTCTGGCTAAGTTACCAGATTCGCTCAGCCGACCTGGAATTCAGGGTTCAATTCGGTCAAAATTCGAATTCGAATCGAATTTGGTTCACATTCGAATATTTACTGAGACATTCGCTTCAAATTCGGTCATCAAGACCCTGTGCAAATTTGGAGCAAATTTAACCGAATTTTTACACACTCGCACGAGCCCGGACAGAATTTGGAGCGAATTAGGGGCGAATGTGATTGGCTGTCAGTTTTATTGACTTTTCAATGACCATTTTTAATGTTTTGTGACAAGTTCAACCCTAAATGTTTATCGTTTTATCTAAGTAGCCGATCCTGGTTCGGGTTCGGGTTCGGGTTCGGGTTCGAGATTTGGCAAAAAAAAATTTGGGCCGGACCCTGGTTCCGCGGGCATATACATGTTCGAAAAATATGTATATATATATTTTTAATTTATATATGTATGTATATTCATAGATTCCATACATGTAACATGTCAATGCTCATTCATCATTAGTTCAAAACTTGAAAGTTCAAACATATATTGACGAGTCAACGGGTTCAACTTAATTGGCTCGGTCAACAAGCTCTCGAAACGGAATGGATACTAGGCGAAGTAATGGCTTTGCCTGATAAATAGTAGGGGGACTGTCATCTAAGACTGGTATCTTAGGACTGGCATATTTATGAATTGAAAGCTCCATTATCCACACTATTCGTAGGCCGGGTAAGGAGCAGATTGCAGGCCGAGTAAGGTAGGCCAAGTTAGGAACGGATCGTAGGCCGAGTAAGGAGCAGAATGTTACTTCCATCAATAGAAGGACCGCAATGATGGGGCTTAATAAGAAGTTAGAAGCGTGATTCTCATAAAATGATAAATCCATAATTGTCAGTGTATGATTATATCATATTCATACTTTGCAAAAGTCTCAAAATGTCATTACATGTAGAAAATTTGAAAAAAAAAATTAAAGAAAAAACACAAAGTGGACCCATTTTTTGACGCCCAAAATCTTGGATTCCCATGGATCCTTCTAGATTCCTCCCGGATTCTGACAGGGTTCCGGAATGGAATCTGGATTCCCTGTGGATTCCTCACTCCACAGGGAATCCAGATTCCATTCCGGAACCCTGCTGGAATCCAGGAGGAATCCAGATCCAAGAAGTACCAGAACCAGAATCCAGGCCTCAGCAGAGAAATCCGGTAACTTAGCGTTTTATCATTAAGCTTTATCCTTTTAAGTTTTAACGCATTCTGCTTTATATGGCATTCTTATCATATGCATTCTTCATACGGGATTCTGCAACGGGATTCTTCACACACCAGTCATCCCAGCAGCGGCAGTCAATCCATGCTCTATGATTTGTTTGATGATTTTTTATGATATTTTGATCACTGATGACTGATAGTGATTATTAATGTTGGCATTACTGTTTTTGAACCGAAACATTGATATGGTGGTGTATTTTGGTATTTTGTTATGTCATTTGAACTAAAATGACAATATATGTGGCAGTGTATTTTGCTATGTTGCTTTATTATTGGCATAGTAATGTATGAACTTATTACTGCTGCATATGTTTACATATATATATTTTAAAAATAAAAATAAAAAATCTTGTAGGGACGAACCCAAAACAAATCAAACCCAGCCCAAAAAAATTTGAACGAATTTCGAACCCGAGTCTCGAACCCGCATCCGAACCGGCAACTTAGATGCCTAGTAAAACCAGATCTCAAAGGTACCATAGATGAGAGTAAACTTTCTAATTGATAAATGCAGAAATCGCACTAGCATTTGATACAATTTATAAACCCAAAAATACATCTCCGGTATTCTGTAGGTCTCATTTGCAACTTTATTAGATTTGATCTCATGAAGACCCCTGACACAAGTCAATCTTAATGAATGCCAAGATTGTATGATGCAAAACAAATTCCCTAACACTAACAGTTGCATGATGCGAGAAAAAAAATTCAAGAAGATGCATCTCCACTAAACTTGGGTAATTTCAATGTAATAAATTGTCTGTGGCAAAGCAGAAATTGCTTATAAGTTATTTTTGGAAAGCAAAAGACTCTTTGCGAGTTCGTGCATTAAATACAGCTGTCAGCCTTAATAAATTAATTGTCTTCATGGTTCATGCTGCTCAGCTGATATATCTGTCATTTCTTTTCATGTTTTATAAGTTACATTTCTTTTTAAAATAAAAATACTTGGGAGAATGTTAAGAAATGTAACTTTATGGAAAATGGATATGGCACAGAACAGTTGTACCTGATGTGACTGCTTGTTTAGAATTATTAATTAAATTAACAATCACAAACACTTTTGTCAATGATTTTTAATTTAATTAATAATTTCAAACAAACAGTCACATCGGGTGCAACTGTTCTGCCCCGTACACATGGCCTAACTTTATGTACGAGAAACCCCTTCAAAGAAATCCAACAAGAGTATTTCCTTCCAAATTTTATAGCCTTCGGTTTTGACCTAAGAGTCAAGCTCAGTATACAGTGGTTGCAGATGTGAACCGATTCCTCAGTGTCCCAAGAGACGCCCCTCAAGGCCTTGACACCCATCCCAGTTGTTTGGGAAATTCTACAATGGGTGGCCATTATATCCTCACGTCCCCCCTTTTACCAAAACTGTAAATCCCCAGGACGTCATTTTATCTCTTGCTAAAATTAGGGGCACTCTGGCATCCCCAGGACATCAGGGACATCTGCAACAATTATAAAATAAAAGGAATGTGAAAGCTTCACGTGAGCTTGTTGTGACTCGCACGGTAGTAAGGAAAGTGAGGAATCTAGGTAGCCTTCCAGATTTAAGCAAAGCTAAATTGATAGTACTTACCTATTAGAGTTTGTCTCATGTATAATTTCAGCCCATTTGCACAAGAACTATGAAGACTCATTCCATGGAGCTAACAAGCTCTGTGATTCTTTGCCAAGGTTAATCTTGAACAACATCAATGCTTTTCCTTCCTCAGTCAAAATCCAGTTGAACTATAATGCATTCAATATTTACAAGCAAAATGGTAAACACTTGCTCCTTGGCATCCATTTTGCTTTATTAAAGTAAGAATGTGGGCAAGAAAACCTAGCTGGTTAGAAGCAGAGAATAGAACACAGAGCCATTAATATTAGTCTGGTAGACCTGTTGAATAAAAGTCAAATTTGTAATCTCATCTTATTGCTAGTGGTCAGAGGTTTGTTCAAATGCCACCAGAATGCTTCCCACAAATGAGATCATTATTTGAATCCCTCTTAAACTGAAATTTACTCGATCTACGTTGTTGCCTACTTTCAATTGTAGAAAACATTCCGAGAGTTATGAACTTAAAAAAAACTTTGTATGCACTCATCATGATGTTTATATTTTTATTTAGATATACTCAAATGTTCACCTTTTAAATATTCTACCTCCAGTTTATTTAAGTTATTTTTAATTATTTATATTTTGAAAACTGAAAACTGAAAACTGAAACTAATTTTTTATGTAAGATTTTATTTACTATCTCCAAATCCGTTTCCTTGTCCACGATACTCAGATGAACACTTCAAATTCCAAACTAGTATTAGAGTTTCAAAGCATTAAATTTCCACAGTCCTCATTAGATGAATGTAAGAGCTTCTGGTTTGCACTGTGTATGCTTTTTATCTCATGTTTTGGAACACACTCACTTTCCTCCTTTCCTCCTCCTGATGTTTCCAAAATGTCAAGCTAAAAAGCATACACAGGAAAAACCAAAAGCTCTTACAGTCAACAAGAAGTTAGTTTACACAAAATTCAAAAACCCACTTGCATCTCAGACTTCAAAATACAAAGTTTTAGTCTTCTTAAAGAAATAAATTTGTGCTCTCGTACCGAGAGCCAGATTACTATAATTAATACAGATTTATAATAACACAATGATAACTTCTTGCTCAGGAGCAATTATTTTACAGTACATTTAAAATTCAGCAGCATTTGGATGTCTGGCAACATTTAAAAATAAACCCTAATCAAGGAGCTTTTCAATGCGCGAAGCAATGTGCGCCTCATGGTCCTCCAGACGCCCTGCAATGGCTCCATCTTTCCAGCGGGCAAGTGTAGGTAAACCCTTCAATTTAAATCGTTCGTCAACCCTCCACGGATGGGTAGAATTCCGCCACGTGGGCCTGTTCCCGGCAAAACCCCGCAGAAGAATGACATCTTTCTCAAACTTTTCTAGGGTTTTGTAAATCACAGGCTCCGCCCTAACACAATCTGCAGACTAATAACTAAGGATTTTAGGTATCAATTTACGGTTTCAGTCGTACCATCAAATTCAGCATAGTTAATAATTAAGAATTCAAATATATCTCGAATGTTCTGCAGACTTAGGTTCTAGGGCATCAATTGCTGGCTCGATTAAAACAACTTTTGGTCTTGTTTTTAGGGTTTGTGGAAAAGCGGAGGAAAACGCATGTAAGCGAGTAAGAAGAAATAAGAACCTGGACACCAGCTAACGCCAGAAGAAGGATCTTTGTCAGCCAAAAAGAGCAGCAGCGTGATTCGATCCTTGCCCTCTTCAATGGATTTGAAAGCGGTGGAGAAATTGTCGGGGTTTGCATCAATCTGAGTAAATCCCATACTTCTCTATCTCTAACGTGCCTTTGCTAAAACGGTCTTATTGTTCCTGGTTTATTTCGATTGAGGTTATTCCTGCCCCGTAACTACAAAGAAAATTTGTATGTACGGATGAGGGTTCGGTCCTATGGGAGGGGCTTGGGCTCTTATTTCACAATGGTAAAATAAAAGTAAAAATTATATTAATGATATCTTGTTATGGACTCCAGCTTTCTTCTTATTGCTTTCATCTTGATGATGGAGTACGGTCTGAAATATTGATGATAAAAAAATCAAATTGTTTAATCTAAAAATGAGAAGATCTAACATTATAGATTGTGAAAACTATATGACTCAATTCTATGAATGATATTAATTTTCTAGAATTTATAATTTGATTTGTTACTAGGTTTTTAGATTAGACTCTCCAACAGTTTTTGAATCAACATTTCAAATCACATTTTGTGATCCATCATCACTCAGTAAAAAAATTATATTATCATTGGCTTTTTTTAAAATATTATTGGAAGTGTTTTAAAAATATTATTTATCTTATATACTATTGCTTAAAAGGTTTACATGATTTTACTTTGGACTTTGTGTCAATCAATGTTGCTTTGGACTTTGTGTCAATCAAAATAGTTGGTAGATTTACATTAAATACATCACTTTTTCACAATACATGTAATTATGAAAGTTTCTTATGGATTCGATTATGTGTTACTTTTTGCATCAACGTTTCATATCACACTATGTGACCCATCATTAGGATAGCGCTAAGAGAGTCATCATTAGGATTAAGTAGTGCTAACAGAGTAAAATTAATCACAGTTTTACTCTATTAGCGCTACTTCATCCTCATGATGGATCAGAGTGTGATTCGAAATGTTGATAATAAAAAATTGGTGCACAATCGAATCAAGAAGAAACCTTTAAGATTTATATTAATTTAAAGGAAAAAATAGGTTTTGAAAGGACTCTAAAACCCTTTACATAATGCTAACTAAAACATATAAGCATGGATAGCATCAGCAACCAAAACACTCATAGCATGCCAACAACAAATGATAGCCTACAATAGGTTGTCAGCAAACTAGCCAAGCAACAACATAAAGAAAATACAATAAAGGAAAGAGGACAACACTATTACAATCTCTTTAAAACTTAGACGACCTCATGCTTTTGTTGATATAATTGTTCCTAGAGATTGGCAAAATTGGCCAAATCTCTCTTCTCATCTTCAAAGAGTTACATTTTGCTACCTTTAGTGTGGAATCGTCATGCCCAAAATTCACCTTGGGCGGAATGCAACTAACTTTTTTTAATAATATAATAATGAGACTAACACATACCCATGGGAGAATAATATGATTACCAGATGATGCGGCATGTATAAGGTCACATAAGTATGCCACTTGGGGAGTAGAAAGGGGACTTGTCCATGTGACCCAATTAAGGGATCCAGTGCCCATAATACTTTAAAGAGAACATTTATGTTTCTAATATATATCCAAACCTGTAATTTAATTGCTACCAAGATCTACCCAATCCTATAAAATACTTTAGTAACATACAAATTATTTACAAACACAATTAGGTTAAGGATCCATTGTAGAGAGTCATTGCATTTCACATACTTGGTTTAGTCTATAGTGTATGAGGCTAACTCATTCTCCTCCCCCTCCCCCTCCCCCTCCTCCCCCTTAAGACTAAGCTAAGCTCATTGATTCATTCGAGGTTGTCAATGTTATTATTAACGATAGGCAGCAAAAATGATCGCACTCATTAAAGGATTGATCATTGATAAACCAAGAAGGATGTGTTTGTTTTATGCTATGAAAGATAGTGATAGGAATTTTAATGGTTTGAATGGAGTAATCAGCCTCCAAATGGGAGGTTGCCCCTTCCAATGACCTTTCTTTCATTGTTGTGAGGGAGCATTGTGACCCTATTTTTCATTCTCTTCGTGATCATTCCTCACAGTTTGACATGAGTGTGAATACTTATGAACAAAACTAAGATGAACTCTCTTTTTCTTTAGAGGAGGTAATTTTTCCTCTAGACAATATTGGACATTAGTTTTTAGGAGATTCTACATTGTCATCTTCAGTAGTGTGGCCTAGAATGCCTGATTAGAGGGCGACACCTTTCAACATCAACACGGAGACATTTTAGCCTATTGTAGAGACCTCAAACTATATTTATCTTCCCTCATCTTTAGAGTCTCCAAAGTAGGATAAAGTGTCTCCATGTTGATGCTAAAAGGTGCCACCATCCAAGTAGGCATTCTAGGCCACACTATTGAAGATGACAGTGTAGAATCTCCTAGAAATTGATGCCCAACATTGTCAAAAGGAAAAGTTACCTCCTCTAAAGAAAAAGAGAGTTCCTTTTAGTGTTGTTCATAAGTATCCACACTCATGTCAAACAATGAGGAATGATCATGAAGAGAATGAAAAATAGGGTCATAGTGCTCCCTCACAACAACTAAAGAAGGGTCATCTCCATGAAAGAGAAGATGCAAGCGATAAATGATGTCTCTCAAATTTGAAATGTAGGACTCAGTGAAAAAAATTGTAATGGACCTGACAAGTTATAATGTCTCATGAAACCATCTTTAGAAGATAATTTATTTTTTATAATGTCACCCTAACCCTAGTCTAAGTGAGATAATGTGTTGATACTGATTGTATATTTTAGATTCTAGATGGATAAGTAATGGAAATGATTACATTTTGATGTTATGTGTTAAATGATATTAATTATGGTTGTGTTTTGTGAAATATTTGTGTGTTATGGTCTTGCCCAAACTATGATTATTATGTTTAAATTCACGATTATATGTATAGATAATAATGTTGTATCATTTAAATATAATGAGATTAGACGCGATGTTAGAATATCTTATGGTAATCATTTGATGCTTCAATTATTTATATTTATATTGATAAAGTATGTTGGACATGTATGCATTTAAGTGACCATAGGTACCAAGTATCAACATCACTGGCCTTCGTAGGTATGAGTGTACCCAGTTGATGGTTAATTGGAGACATCACGCTAGTAAAATCTCACCAAGCTTAACTTGTAGTACTTAGTTGAGTATGATTTTCCCTGTGATTATTGTATTATACCCTATATATATATATATATATATATATATATATAATGTCCAAAAACCCTAACCCTATGTGGATGTCCAATAAAGAGTGTCTTGGTGTTATTTTTCTTTCTATGTGAATTTAGTTTCAAAAGTGAGTTATGATTTAAAGATTGATTTATCATAATTTAGTGATTAAATATACTTCTTTGGATTTCTAATGACATATTATATGCCTATGCAAAATATTAGGTTTTAAATGCTTTTTTTGGTTCAAGGGTAAAATTTTGGCTAAAAGAAGTATATTGATATTTATTGCAAATTTAATATTAAATTATGTTTTATAGTTTCAATTGACAATTTTATATTTAAAAGAGAAAATAATGGCTTATGTATATTAATTTTGAAAGGCATTGCATAATCAAAGTAAAAAAAAAAAAAAGGAAATTGGGAATTAACAAGTATTTATAATATATTTATTTCAAAAAGTGAAAATATCAATGATGCTCATTTTATACTTGACCAATTTTTAGGAAATTTTGAAGAGAGAAAACCCTCTCTATGCATGAATTCAGGAAAACTGATTATGGAATGAATTGTTAGAGTAATTTGATGGGGCTTGTTGCAAAATATCACGAAATTGGAAGGGATTATTTTTCTCAAAGGATTTGGTCTTTCCTGTGATATGCCTCAAGCTTTTCAAGTTTTGATTTTGAATTAAATTTGAGGTATGAGTGCCATTTCTCCCCTATCTCTCCATCTTTCTTCTTCAAATTCATTGCAAATGGATTTTATGATGAAAATAACCATTTCATTAATTGAAATAATCTTATTTTATTGAGGAGACAATTACTTGTGGAAAAATTTGGGAAAATTGCCATTTTGAAATGTTATCTTGCCAAATATTTTATAGAATGAGTGAATTGATGATTTTCTAACGAAAGAGGGATATTGGGAACCTAAGATCCAAAATAGTGCCTTGAATTTATCAAAATTGTGTTTTTGAATTTTTATGTGATTTTAAGCTCCTCTAATGGAGGTTTTGTTGAACACACTCGAAGACTTAGAGGGGGGAATCAATCTCCAACAATCTTAAACTTTTGCTTTAATTCCAAAACATGTAAATTTAATCAGAAATAATGAAAGATAAAACAATCAATACCAATGCACAAGAGAACACCATATTTACATGAAAAACCCCATGAGAGAAAAACCATAGTGAGAATATCTCATAATATATGAAAAGTATTACAAGAGGCTCATTGATCGATGACTAGCCAAGACTCACTATCTTAGGGCAAGATACAAAGGACTTGCGAACCAAAGATCAATTCTCTAGGGAAAGATACAAGATGGACTTGTAGATGAGACTCAATGTATCAACACAAGATACATTAATTAAATAAATAAGCCTTCAACATAATGCTTCAAACATTCTCCTTGAATGAAGTTTTTCTTGACTTGCCGCCTTAAGAAACCATTTAAAAAATTTGCACCAATACTCACACCACACACTTTCTCCACTGATTTGATCCTCCACAAGCATCAATTAGGTCATCCAAAGCAAGGGTTAAAGGGTAATCCCAACAAGTAAAACACCAAAATATACTGTGGTGAAAACAATCCTATTGATAAGGAGGGATTAGGACTAGGAAAATGACACTCTACTTACACAAATCTTGTCTTAACATGAACCAAGTTTTTGGGATACCCTTTGACAGACTCAAAGACTCCTATATGTCCCCTTTGATTCTATATTAAAATACTTCATTCTTGAACCAAGGTTATACACCCTTGCACCATGTTCTCAAACTAGATTTGGAGGGTTTAGACATCCAAGTGACCCATTCAAGACCCAAACACTAAATAATTGGTTTTCCCTCTTATTTAGCACAAACCACACTATTTGGAACAACATATTGAAACCCCCAACCCCTTAAGGTGGAGATGCTTCTTAATAGGTCTAATCCCCTAGTAGCCCTTCCTAATGGGGTTTTAGGCTTTAACTTTTTTTATCCTTTCTCACACTACAAAAAAAATCCCCATTTAGAGTACCCTTTTGGGACTTACTCAACATATGACAAAACTAGGTTTGGGTCAATTCACATGATGGGTAGAACTTCACTGTCTGCATTGGCCTAATTGTCAAATGCCTCCAAAATCTTGACCAACACTTGGGACACATTCATATAATCCTATCAAAAAACAATCAAACTCAGGGTGGTGCCTAAACCCTACCAACATGTCATTGTTATTCCAATTGCTCTATGCTCCTAACCACCACAGCTTGTCACATAGAGATGACATGCCTAGGCTTGCTCCCAAAAATTTTCCATTTTGTGGGAAAAATAGGAGACCTCCAGAACCTTAAAGTACATTGTTATACCTATCATTCCTATGAAAATTGGCAACATTGACCAGTGGAATGATAGGTTATAACCCCATTGTTTCAAGCCCTAAGTCTTTGAGGGTTACATATCAGTCATGAAAGAAACAACGATAATTTGAATAAAACTTAATCAAAATGCACCAAATCAATTGGAAAATAAAGGTGACACCCTAAGTTATTCAAAAATGTTCATGGATCTCGTCTCCCAATCTATACAACTCTGTACAACTATGTTACAGGCAATAAATTACTGAATTTTGAAAATCTCCTTTATAGATCATACCAAAATTACATCAACACCCTTCATCTTCGATCCATTTTGGCTTAAATAGGCATATCCTACCTATTACAACCGAAAAAAACTACCTTTCAAACCATTTGACCATTTGCGCCAAAAGTTGCACTTGGCTGATCAAAAGTTGCAAAGTTGTCATGGCAACATTTTGACAACTTTTTACATGTTTGGCTTCTGACCATCCTATGACCTAAAACTTGTTACATTTGTTCCTTAAATGGATAAAATGACTCAAAAATGATTTTACATTCTTATTTTCACCTATTTTACCTATTTGGCCAACTTTGACCCTATAGCCCTAAATGGCTCTAAATGAGATTTTGGCTCATTTGGCCTTACAAATAACTTTTATTGATTACATTGTTTGATCAAATTGTTCCATGAGACCTTATTAAATTCACCCTACTATAATTTATTATCAAAGTATTCATGGCCCTTGCTTGATTGATAGGTGCTCCTGCACCACTTATCTAGGTGAACAATAGGAAAGGGGAAGCAATGCAAAGGAGATGATTACTCCTCCTTTTCCAAATTGCACATTCAAAAGAAATATGTTCCACTAGGCTCAAGTAATGACCTAAGCACTGAATGGAGCAGTGATCCTCACTAAATATGTCATTTGAAAATGGAAAAGAGGAAAGATGCAATGCAGATGACAAAATAGACAAGTAGAGACAAAACTAGAAATAAAAGACTGATAACTAACTGCCAAAAATTTGTAATGACCTGAATTGGGATCCAGAAAGATGAACTGAACCATGGGTGAAATATAGGCTGAATTTGCAAGTCACAAAATGTTTCATTCAACTATTTTGTACCTAGGAATAAGGCATTTCAAACGTTCTATTCAATGTACTTTTGACTTAAATTTCAAAGGGTTCTCCGACTATTTTTGATTTTTCCAAAAAAGTTCTTACAACTCCATAACCTATTCCTGCACATAAAAAATGGGGAAAAAGCTGGGTAAAAGGGGTTTTCCTTGTTCAAATCCCTGTTTAAGAATCAACCTTGAAAATGAAATGAAATTGCATAAAGGAAAGTATGTAAAAAGGTAAATGTTAGATTTACCTTGCTTAAACCCTCATGGACAGATGTAGAAATCATTCATACCCATGAAGATGTTTGACTATGCTTGAAATCCAAAGAGTTGACCTTAGAATGTAGAATGGAATCAAGGATGCCCTCATAGATGCATAGATCTATGAAGACCACTCCTAACTCTTAAATGTAGATATGCTTGATAATCGCTTGCGATGAAGGAGAGATGAATGCAGTGAGATGGAAGGAACTTCTTGCTTGATTGAGATTTCCTCTACTTGGCCATCATGAGAGAGAAAATTTATTTAATGAAGAAGATTTCCTTGGAACTGACTTGGATTAAATGGAGAGACTAGATCTTTAATGCTTGCCTTCAAATCTTGAATCCAATTGCTCAATTGCCTTTGATTACTTGATTGCTTGAATGCACTTGATCATGAATTCTTGAGGATACTAGTAATAGATATCAAAATGAGGAGTGATAGGGTGTTTATATACTTCAACCATATGTATCATCCTAAAAAGTTAGCACCCATAATTGGATGTCTTTTAGGGCCTATTGACCCTATTTTGGTGAATTTGAGATCTAACTGTCGGATATGCCCGTTTGTCCCTTTTTCTCGGCTCCTTTTCCACATCTCCCGATGGGTCTCCACTCTTCCCTAGGAATTTTTACCTAGGGCTATAGTCAAAGTTTGACTGCATTCCAGGGGTGAGGTCAAACTTTGACTTCACCCCTATGGGTTTGTCTTGATTGGGCCTGCAGCCCAATGTCAGGACACTTTTTCTTTTATGTGTCATCCTGCTCTCATTTTAATCTCTAAATGAGTATAAAAGGATGCTCTATCCCCTCATTTTGGAACATTAACGAACATACATCAGAAGTGCAAAGATTATGCCAGCATAAGAATTCAAGTGGTGAAGGAAATGCATCTATCCAAGGTCTCCAAGTCTTCTTCATAGATCCATTCAAGCAAGTCAATTTCCTTCCTTTGATGCAAGATTTCTCTCCCATGATGGCCAAGGAGAGAGCTTCTCAAGTGGTGCAAGGAGGTTCATTCCATTCTTCTTCAAGTGGCATAATTACATTCATGATCTAGAGATGGTGATTATGGATCTCACACATTGGTGAGGACAACCTTGATCTTCCTACATCTCCATTCCAAGTTTAAATGTAAGCATCTTAATAAATTTGTGCGATTGCTACATCTGTTCATGAGGGTTTTACACAAGGTAAATTAAACATTTACCTTTCTTTCCTTTTTAGATTTGCATTTACATATCAATTTCAAGGTTAATTTCTAAACCGGGGCTTGACCAAGGCAAGCCCCTTTCCACAAAAACAATTTCCCCTTTTTTGTGTGCAAGAACAGGTTTCAGGAACTGCAAAACTGGATTCAAGCATTTTTGGGGTTATCTCATAGATCATAATCCAAAAGTACATAATCAAAAACAAAGGGGTGTAGTCGAATCTCAACTTGTACCTAAAAAGTCAACTTGTTCTTGGAAGCCTGATATTTTCACAATCCGAAGTTACACATTCCAAGGTCCTAGATCCATAACGATTTCAGTTTGCGACATCTCCGTGACTAGAAATTACAGTTTCAAGGTATATAACCTCCCAATTCATTTTAAGGTGCACACATCCTTCTCCAATCTTGCATTTACTTTCAGATCTATTATTGCATCAATCATCCTTAGTTACTTTCTAGATCTTTACTTGTTCATTAATCAATTAGTCAAATCAATTAATTCCTTAACAGCATAAATAGGTCTTATCCTCCTCCCTTTGCATCTAGGTTTTTCATTTGCACTCTTCATCTTGGGTTCTGCTAATCAAGCTTAGTTACAAAGAGGTTGGTTTTGTCTATTTACCAACTGTATAGGCCTCCCTACACACAACAATAATAAAGGAATTTGGTGTGTGATCTCTACCTTAGTATTGCTCACCATTTTCCCCTATACATTTTGGTGAACCTGACGCATGCTACCTTCTTTTGATGTGATTGTTGGATTCCCCTTTTGATTTAAATATTTATGCATTTGATATCTAGATCTTGTTTGTATGTGTTCACATCATAGTACTACAATTTATGCATTTGGACATCTCCTTAATCAAACAACACATTAATTCTTTTAATCTTAAAATTGGGTTAGATCTACATTATTATTGTATTTTCCATAACATTAGATCTCCTGGTTTTAATCACACATCTTTTGCATTTCCATTTCATTCATTTATTGCATGATAATTGTTACTTTGATTCCTTCATATAGTATTCCAGTTAGGAGAATTCGTAGGCATATGGGTTCCTTTAATCTTGAACCTTCAATCTTTCTGATTCTTGGTGAGACCAACATGCATGACCATGAACTTCTCCCATCTCTTGAGAACAATTATTCCCACTCTTCTCATGATGAAGAGGAAGCCTTATGAGTTTCTCCTAAGAAAATCCAAAATCTCTCCATGGACATGGACAAACTTGAACATTGGTTAAGTCAAGAATATTCTAATCCTGAAGCTTTAGCCTTGATTGGTGGTTTAAATAAATACATCCAAAATGATGAACATAGTATTGATTTCCTTCATTCCTTATCCCATATTGTTAATACTAATGTTAAGCCCATTCAAGAATCTACTCAAGAGATAGGATACATTTAACCTTCTTCTACTGTTTAAATTTCTAATCATATTCCCACTTCAATTCCCTCCATTTCTACTTATGCTCCACCTATCATCACAACTTCCTTTCAACCTTCCAATCATATTCATGTGATCCTTCCTAATCCTAATGCTCCTCTTTTTCCTTCAAGTATGCCAAGTGTTTCACTTCCTACAAACATGCCCACTTATCATAGTGTGCCCTTTTCATATCCCATCATTCCTTCTATATCCAACAATATACCAAACACTTCCAACACATCTCTTCGTACAATTCATTCTAATGATCCAACCATCAATAATCTAGCTCAAACTGTGCCTTCTTTATAACAACAACTTTCTTCCTTGACACAATCTAAATTTAACATTCCTTCATGTCACATTGCTATTACTTTGTCTTTATACATCATCTATGTCGTGATCCTACACTATATGGAGGTTCTGCACCTTGAGACTTATAATGACAATGGTGAGCCTTTGACTCATATAAAAACATTCCAAACATTCTGTAGTGATTTCTCTCACGATCAAAGGTTTATGAAAAAAAATTTCACTAGGAGATTTTGAGATAAGGCCTTATAATGGTTTTGTTCGTTACCCCCTTATTCCATCAATTCTTTTCACAAGCTTGCTAATGCTTTTATCCAACAATTTCAAAACAACATTGGTCCTCAAATCTCCATAATTGATTTAATGCATTATAAACAAGGTGTTGAAGAAAAAGTGACTGATTTTATTGGTATATTTAAGCATTTGCATGCTCAAATTTCTTATATTATGCCAGATATTGATGTTCAACGCATTTTTATTTATAATTTACAAAAATACATTAGAGATAAGATTCTTCTTTCTGAATTCTCTTCCTTTACTCAACTTTGTGTAGTGCTTCATAATTATCAAATTCAAGTGAGTCAATTTGCAAGTGACACTCCAATGGCTCCTGTTGATAAGAGTGATTCTGCCTCCAACAATTTCAACAAATTTCAGAAACAAAATAACTTCATAAAAACCAACACATACAACCATGTTGACGAACAAGTGGCAGCAACATCCAAAGGTGTGGCTCCTTTGTCATATTATTTTAAACCATCTCCTAATTTTACACAAATTTTTGAATCTTTGCATAATGTGATGTTGAATTTGATTAATGCTAAAATGTTAACACTTCCTCCTATCAAACTAATTGATCCTTCCAAACCTTTGCCAAAGTCCTTTAGGGCCCGTTTGGGTGCTGGAATACCATATCCTAGATATGGTCAATTCAGGAAGATGCTACATATTCAAGAAGATGCTTATCCTCAAAATGAAATCCAGAATATGGTCTGACCCGTTTGGTTCACCCGGAAGATGAATGAGAAGATGCATAAGGAATTTTAATTCTTTATTTTTTAATTTCTTTGAATATGGTGTGTATATATGTATGTATATATACACACATGCACGCATGTGTATATATACATACATACATGTGTGTGTATATACACATGTATATATACATGTGTATATATATATATACACATGTGTATATGTGTATATACACACATACACACATGTGTGTGTATACACACACATACACACATTTGTGTACATATACATACACACGTGTGTTTATACACACATACATGTGTGTGTATACACACATGTGTGTATATACACATACAAGTATGTATCCATGTATACACATATACACACATTTATGTATATATACATACATATACACATGTGTGTATATATACACACATATACACACCATACAT
>MU224171.1:3579232-3595538 GCA_018584345.1 Thuja plicata
TGTGTATATATACACACATATACACACCATACATATACACATACAAGTGTGTATCCATGTATACACATATACACACATGTGTATATATATACACACATACACACATTTGTGTATATATACACATATACACACACCATACATGTGTGTATATATATAGACATATACACATGTGTGTATATACACACATATACACACACCATACATGTATGTATATATACATACATGTATGTATATACACACATGTGTATATATACACACACATGTGTATATATACACACATGTGTGTATATATACACATGTGTATATACACACATGCATATATACACACATGTGTATATACACACATGTATATATATACATCCTTATAGCAATATAATATATATTTTTATAGTCACGGATCCCACGAAATATTAAATTTGCTTTTGTAAAAATTGGAATTGGAATTCGAAATTCCAATTCCACCTATTTAGGTGGAAGATGATATTCCCATTTTGGGAGCAAAATGAGAATTTCGGAATTCCAATTCCATTTTTTTCCAAGGACCCAAACATGGAATTTGGCATTATCCAGAATTAGATAATGCCAATTCCGGTCCAATTCCTACTACCAAACGGGCCCTTAACCAAAAAGTCTTTTGCCAATACCATCGTTAACCTGGACATGATACTGAAAAATGTTTATGTCTAAAATTTGAGATACAAGACCTTATTGATTCAAATGCTGTATCTATTGAAGGTGTCAATGATCAAGGAAATAAATTTGTAGTGCCTACCAACCAAAATTTTCAAATTTATACTAATCCTTTGCCATCTCATACCACCAACATTATTGAGTCAACCAAAACTTCATCATCTTCTCAGCCCGTTGAGTATCATATCGAAACTGATGATCCCAGTCATGTTGTCAGTCTTTTTGAACAAGTCCAACCCAAACCACACCTTGATGCTTGCATTACCTTTGATCCTTCTAAAAAAATCAAAGCTCTTCATGGTCCTTTATACATAGTTGAAAAGATCAATGATATTCCTTCTCGTGGTGTCCTTATTTATCCTAATTGCATGGTGAATGTGAAAACTGAAGAACATCTTTTTAGTAGACGATTGCAATGTGATGTTTATGATGACTCCCCCATGATGATTCAAACATGCAATGGTTTCCTTTATCCTTCTCATGGTTCCATATCCTTTTCTATTGAAAATGTTAATAAAGCTTTAGATGTTACCTTTATTGTTATCTCAACCTCATATCAATTTCAAGTCAAACTTGGCCTTCCCTGGATTACATCCATGAGATTTGTGGTATCTCCTATTCATAAATGAATTAAATTCCCTTAGAATGGAGAAATTATGAAAGTTTATCATAGCCTTTACAAACCTTCAGTCCCGAGAGATTATCTTAACTTGGATTTCTTTTGGCCTTCCATACCTCAACCAACTCAACCTCGTCCTGATAACATTTTCCATTCATGTCAAAACTATAAAATCTAGAATATTTGTGAACTAAGCAAGCCTAAGGTTCTTCCATCCTCTTCTCTTGGACTTCTTCCTACACCTTCTATACCTCCTCTTTCTTTCATACATTCTATACACAAGCCTAGTGTCGATCCTCCAGTTCTTCCTCCTAAAGAAGAAAAGGTCCCTATGGTCATTGATCTTGAACTTTAACATCTTTCAAGTAAAAATTTGTGTAACTATCATGCTCATGACCATCATCATAAAAACCATGCTAGAGCCCACCAACGTGCCTCTCAAAACATTGCTTCTCCTAATACACCCTCTTATTCTATCATTCCTTTTTCCCAACCCATGCTTGGGCCCAAGGAGGAAGTAAATTTGAAAAAGAGAAAAATGTGCAAAAATGATAATTCAATTCGTATCTTAGATTCTATTACAATTAATTTATATGAAGAAGATACTCATGATGATGGCATTTTTATGCCTAAAAAAAATACATTTGATTCTATTGATTATGATGATTGTGAGATTATAGATCATGATTAGGATTTGCCTAACATGTTTTTGCAGCAATTATTCGTCAATCCTGGTGACAAACACAATGACCTATCTTTACAACATGGTCCTTGTTTGGAAATGGTCATTATTCCATCTGTCATGCTTAATGTTGCTCCTCTTGTGAGTCGCTCACCTTCCCAAAACATTATAGACTGAGTTTGGGGGCGTGCAATACACTTGAATAGATCCTCTTGCATTGCGGATTCCATTTATGTGTTTGCATGTTTGTACTATTGTGCTTCCCCAATGTTGTGCTTCCTGCTCTCTGTTTTGTTTAGATTTATTTAAATGACCCTTGTTTCTCTATTGGTATGAGGTGATAAAGGAATTGCAATGTCTTAAACATTCCTCTATTTGTATCTCTCTTCTTCTATATGTCGTTTCATGTTGTGTCATGCTTGTGTGATTGTTTGTCAATGTACTTTTGTGATGTCTTCTTGGTGACGATACAAAGCAGTAACAACCTTTCTCTTTTTGGGTTCTTCGTAATGTCGCCTAAAAAGACTCTTCTTTATGACTCTTACATGCCATTCTTTCATTTTTCTTGTAGTTCTGCTACCTTTGGGGAATTATGACAATACATTTTGATATAATATACACATACATATTATCACTGATCATACTGAACACAGAGTTAGTAGATCCCTTCTATGCGCTATCTTTGTTATGTGCTTATTTCCCTTGATTTATTCCTACTTGGGGGCATTTCACAGTGGAACCATATGTAGTGGATGCATGTATGCTCTATTAAATATTTATCTCCCATTAAAGTGCTTGCATTTTATTTAACATGGGATCATACACTCCGCTCACTTTGCACACACTCACAGTGGTTCGATGTTAGATTTTCCTTTTGATCCATGTGGAAGAGAATGCTTTTCCACATGCCTGATTTTTCCTTTTGATCCATGTGTAAGACAATGATTTCTCACATGCCTGATCTTTCCTTTTGATCCATGTGGAAGACAATTCTTTTCCACATGCCTGATATTTCCTTTTTATCCATGTGGAAGACAATGCTTTTCCACATGCCTGATTTTTCCTTTTGATCCATGTGGAAGACAACGCTTTTCCACATGCCTAATTTTTTCCTTTTGATCCATGTGGAAGACAATGCTTTTCCATATGCCTAATCTTTCCTTTTGATCCATGTGTAAGACAATGATTTTCCACATGCCCGATCTTTCCTTTTGATCTATGTGGAAGACAATGATTTTCCACATGCTTGATCTCATTTTCCTTTTGATACACGTGGAAGACAATGCTTTTCCACATGCATGATCTCTCTTTTTATCCACTCCGTGCGCATGCCTTGTGAAGGTGGAATTGAATTTCAATTTCCCTTCTCCTTTTTCCTTCTATGGATCACCTAGCACTACATAGCTAGCCCGTGCTCTCTCTCTCTCTCTCTCTCTCTCTCTCTCTAGGTTTTGGATTCGATAAGAACTTAAGTCACTTGGGGGCTTGATGTTTTCTTATTCCTTAGCCTTGATGAGATCATGCCTCTACATCATATCTACTTTACTATGAGCATGAGTTTTTCTCATTCTCCCGCTAAAGTGGAGGCTAAATATATCATCCTAAAAAGTTAGCACCCATAATTGGATGTCTTTTATGGCCTATTGACCCCATTTTGGTGATTTCGAGATTTGACTATCGATTATGTCTGTTTGTCCCTTTTCCTGGCTCCTTTTCACATATCGTGATGGGTCTCTACTCTGCCCTAGACATTTTTACCCCCTATGGGTTTGGCTTGATTGGGCTTGAATTTACCCCTAGGGGTGAGGTCAAACTTCAACTTCACCCCCTATGGGTTTGTCTTGATTGGGCTTGGAGCCTGATGTCGAGACACTTTTCCTATGTCTTTCCCATTTCTTTTATGTGTCAGACTGCTCACATTTGAATATCTAAATGAGTATAAAAGGATTCTCTATCCCCTCATTTTGGAACATTAACGAACATACATTAGAAGTGCCAAGATTATGCCAGCATAAGCATTCAAGCATTCAAGTGGCGAAGGAAAGACATCTATCCAAGGTCTCCAAGTCTTCTTCATAGATCCATTTAAGCAAGTTGATTTCCTTCCTTTGATGCAAGATTTAACTCCCATGATGCCCAAGTAGAGAGCTTCTCAAGTGGTGCAAGGAGGTTCATTCCATTATTCTTCAAGTAACATAATTACATTCATGATCTAGAGATGGTGATTATGGATCTCATACATTGGTGAGGACATCCTTGATCTTCCTACATCTCCATTCCAAGTTCAAAGGAAATCATCTTCATGAATTTGTGTGATTGCTACATCCATTCATGAGGGTTTTACATAAGGTGATTCAAAAATTTACCTTCCTTTCCTTTTTCATATTTGTATTTACATATCAATTTCAAGGTTAATTCCTAAACTGGGGTTTGACCAAAGCAAGCCCCTTTCCACAAAAACAATTTCCCTTTTTTCTGTGTGTAGGAACAGGTTTCAGGATCTACGAAACTAGATTTTTGGGGTTATCTCAGAGATTGGAATCAGAAAGTACACAATCACAAATAGAGGGGTGTAGTCAAATCTTGACTTATTCCCGGAAGCCTCAAATTTTCATAGTTAGAAGTTTCAAGTGCTAGGGTTCCAGATCCATAATGGCTTTAGTTTGTGACATCTTTGTGACTGGAAATTGTAGTTTCAAGGCATATAACCTCCTAATTCATTTCAAGGTGCACAAATCCTTCTCCAATATCGCATTTACTTTTAGATATATCATTGCATTAGTCATCCTTAGTTACTTTCTATATATGTACTTGCTCATTAATCAATAGTCAAATCCATTAATTCCTTAATAGTGGAAATAGGTCTTATCCTCCTCCCTTTACATCTAGGTTTTGCATTTGCACCCTTCATCTTGGTTTGTTCTAATCAAGCTTGAATACAAAGAGGCTGGGTTTGTCTATTTCCCAACTATATAGGCCCTCCTACACACAACAAAAACAACAAAGGAATTTGGTGAGTGATCTCTACCTTAGCATTGCTTACCATTTTTCCATATACATCGTCATTTCAGGATTCAAAAATAAGTCAGGTTGACTAGAAGACCTAATTTCCCACTAACACCCCACATAGAGCTTCGGGCCAAAAAGTATGGGAACAAAATGTTTGAAATGTTTTGCTCCTGGCTACACAAAGTTTCAAACTTTTTGTACCGAGGATAATTAACTAAAATTCAAACTAGGCGTCAGAATGGTGGAAAAGATGTGGAAAAAGAGGAATCGGGTTGCCAAGATCAAGCATAACAAATATTAGATCTCAAAATCACCAAAATGGGGCCTAATAGAGCATCCTATTATGGGTGCTAACTTTTTAGGATGGTACATTCATCCCCCACTTTAGCGAAAGTATGGGACAAACTCATGTTTACAATAAACTAGGTCAATGCATAAGAAAAATATTATCAAGACCGAGGAGACAAAGAAACATCAAGCCCCCAAGTGACTTAAGTCCTCATCAAATTGAAAACCAAGATAAAAGAGGCCTTACTCGAAAGAGAGAAAGAAGAGAGAGGGAGAAAGTGGGAGGCATGACCACTAGCCTAGCAAGGTATTGCATTACTATGGATCATGCAAAGAGAAAGCACTATTGTAATAGATGGCATTGATAGTCTAAGAAGTTGTGTTATGCTAGCCAACCCATCAAAACAAAGGGATCAGTCCTTAAGGAAATCATTGTCTTTATTAACGGATCCTGAAATGGAAGATCAATCCAAAGGAAAGTATTGTCTCCAAAGGGATCTTAAAAAAGAGGACTAGTCCTTAAGGAAAGCATCATCTCCGTTAAGAGATCCGTTGAATGATGCATAGGGGAATGATAATGAAAAGATGAACATAAGGAAAGAATTGTCTCTTTATCCATTTGCATAAGAGATTACATTGAGTTTTTTTTTAATTAATTAATTAATTTGTGTGTGTGTGTGTGTGTGTGAAAATGTGAAACAAGGAGCAAATTATATGCCCCTACATTAAAGAGATTGCAAAATCTATAATGGGAGAAATTTATTTAATGAAGGATACATGCACCACAAGAGACATTTCTACTATAAGATGCTCTCAATAAAGGACAAACTAAAGGAAATGAAACACATAACAAAAGAGAGCACAAAAGGGATCTACTAACTCAGGGGTTAGTATGATCATATGATAACTCATGTATATCAGAATTATATCAAAATGAACTATCACCATTCCCCAAAGGTAGTAGAACCACAAGCACAATGGAAGAATGTCACGTAAGAGTTACAAAGAAGAGTATTTTTGGGTCGACATCATGGAGACCAAAAAGAATAGGTATCTACCATTTTTCATCATCCCCAATCATGAAATACAAAGGCACATTTACGAATAGTGGAACATACACACCATAACATATAACAACATATAGAAGAAATAAGATACAAATAGAGGAATGTCTTAACAGGTCAATTCCTTTATCACCTTGCACCAACAAAGCAACAAGGGTCATCTAAAGAAATCTAAATAAAAAGATAACAAACAATTCATCATGAGGGAATCACATTACAACAAGCAACCACAAAAAAATCCACCGCACAAGAGGAGTTAGTCAAGCATATCGCCTATCCCCTTTTCTTGGTCTGTAGTGTTTAGGGAAGGTAGGAAACACACAAGAGGAGAAACATCAATTACGACAGATGGAACAATAGCCAGTTACAAACAAGGACCATTCTGTGAAGATGAGTCACTTTGTTCATTGCTAGGACTAAGAGATAATTGATTTGCAAATTTAGCTGGTAAATCATGAGTAACATCAATATGTTCATACATATCATCAGAATCACTAGCATGGACATCATAATTTACATTAGGAACATTGAAATCATCATCATCAATAGTATCTTCATCATCCAAATTAATTTTAATAGAATTTAAGATACAAAAATAATTATCATGTTTGTTCAATTTCATCTTCTTTTTTTTCAAATTAACTTCCTCCCTTGGGCTACACATAGGATGATTGAAGGGAATCAAAGCATCAATAGGGGTCTTAGGGGATGAAATATTTTGGGAAGCATGATCATGGACTCTAGCACAACATTTGCGGCAATGGTCACAAGCACAACAATTACATTTTTTTTTCTTGAGATTTGACTTGGTTTAGGATCAATCAACATTGGGTCCTTTAATTATTTAAGAGGAATAATAAAAGGAACCACAATAGGTTGAGAGATAACATCGATGAAATTTTTATAAGATATAGGAGGTGAAATGGTAGCATAATTAGGTGTAGGAAGAAGTCCAAGTCTAGGGAAAGGAGATGGGAAATCCTTAGGATTGCTAAGCTCACAAATCTTTTGGGTTTTGAATTTATAATAGGATTGAAAAAATCTTTGCGAGGTTGAATTGGTTAAGGCATGGAAGGCCAAAAGAATTCAAGGTCAAAGTTCCCTCGAGGTGCTAAAGGATGATAGAGATTAATCATGATTATTTCATCATCATGGGGAAATTTCAAACACTTATGGATAGGAGAGACTATGAATTTCATGGAGGTGATCCAAGGAAGACCAAGTCTAACTTGAAACTGATCGAGAGTTGGGATGAAAAAAAAGGTGGCATCCAAGGTTTTACCACCAACTTCTATGAGAAAAGTAATGGAACCATGGGTAGGATAAGTGAAACCATTGAAATTTTGGATCATCACATTAGATTTTTTTATAGAAATCTCATTGTAATTGTTTAGTGTAAAGATGTTATTCAGTTATAACATCCACCATACAAGTAGGATCTATAAGTATACCATGAGAAAGAAGACCATTAACCTTTTCTATAATGTAAAGAGGGCCATCAGGCTCTTTAATTGTCTCTTTAGGATAAAATGTAATGAAAATATTAGGTTCAGGTTTGGGTTTGGGTCTAGATTGATTGATAAGTTTGACAACACTGTTTGATTCAATACACTCATTGTCATAGCCAAAAATGGGTGGAAGAAGAAGGTAAAGACTGAGTAGACTCAATGGTATTGGTTGAATGAGAAGGAAAAGGATTTGTTTAAATTTGAAAGTTTTGATTGGGAGGTGCTATAGACTTGTTTCCTTGATCATTATCACCCTCAAGAGATATAAAATTAGAATCAACAAGGTCTTGGATAACAGATTTGAAACAGAAATACTTCTTAGTATCGTGGCCAAGTTGACGATGGTATTGACAAAAAGCTTTGTGGACATAGGATTTAGGAAAAGGTTTGGATGTATCAATAAGTTTAATGGGAGGGAGTTGTAAAACATTAGAATTAATAAAATTTGACATCACATTATGCAAAGATTCAAAAAGAGTTGTAAAATTATGAGAAGGTCTAAAAATAGATGACAAAGGAGCCACACCTTTGGATGTTGCTTCCACTTTCTCATCAACATTGTTTGATGAATTGTTGATCTTGATGAATCTATTAGGTTCTTGAGACTTGTAATAGGACTTGGATGTGGCATCACTCTTATCAAATAGAGCCATTGGAGTGGTTCTCTTAAATTGACTCACTTGGAGATGATAATTATGAAGAACTACACACAATTGAGAAAAAGGAGAAAAATTAGAAAACAATATCTTATCCCTATTGTCTTTGTGTAAATTATCAATGAAAATATTATGTACATAAATATTAGGCACGTGAGAAGAAATACGATCATGCAAATTCTTAAACCCACCAATTAAATCAGTCACTTTTTCTCTAACACCTTGTTTACAATGCATCAAATTAGTCAAATAAATATTAGGACTAATATTGTTTTGAAACTATTGGATGAAAGCATTAGCAAGTTTTTGAAAGGAGTTGATGGAATAAGGAGGAAAAGAACAATACCATTGAAATACCTTATCTCAAAATGTTCTAGTAAACAGTTTAACCATGAGCCTATAATCATGAGAGAAATCACTACACAATGTTTGAAAGGTTTTAGCACGAGTCAAGGGATCACTTTTACTATTGCAAGTCTCTAAATGAGGAATTTCTATGTATTGAGGGATAAAAACACGAATGATACCTAAGGAAAAAGGACTAGTAATATAAAAAGTAGGAATGTTGAACTTGGATTGAGTCATAGAAGCAATTTTTTATTGCAAGGATGAAACAGTTTGAGCCAAGCTATTGATAGTGAATTTAGTAGAAAGAGTGGTAGATGTGTGAAAGATTTAGGCCATTATGGGAAATGGAAGGAATGGTAGAATATGAAAATGGAAAACTATTATAAGTAGGCATGGATGAAGGTAAGGACACACATGAAACACTTTAAGGAGGATGAACAATAGGATTAGGAATGCTAGCTTTTAGGATTAGAGTTTTGAATGGAAGTGGTTATGAGAGGTGGAGCATAAGTGGACAAACTATGAATGGAGATAGTAATAGGAATGGAGGTCTCAACACTAGTGGTAGGTGGAATGAAACCTAATTATCGTGCACAATATCTAATAGGCTTGACATTATTATTAATGAGATGAGAGATATTATGCAAGATATCAACACCGTGTTTGTCATTGTGAATTATCTTCCTCAAACCCTCTACTAAGTAGATGACCTCAAGATTAGGGTTTTCATGTCCTAACCATTTCTCAAAATTTTCAAAGTCATCCGAAATAATTACACTTGCATAGGAGGAACTCTTAACATCTCATCTTCATCATGAGAAGAGTGGGAAGAGTTTTTCTCAATAATAGAAGGAATTTAAGTAGTAGGCATGTTGATCTCATCAAGATTCCTAGGAAATATAGAGGACTCAGGATCAAAGGAACCCATTAGTCTATGGATTCTCCTAACCATAATGCTCTAGGTAGGAATCAATGTAATAACACTCATGCACAAGAAAATGAAAGATAGATAGATCTAATGTAAATATGAACTTTGAAAGATATATGCAAACATACATCAACTAAGCACAATAGTATAATAATGAAAAGCACACATAACCATCAAATCCAACATGAAGATATAATGCATACAATATAGTAATATTGACTAATGTAATGCATAAAAAGGAGATATAGAGACTAAATAAGGATGGAAATGTTATGAGTCGGGTTCACCAAAATGAACAATAGGAAAAGGGAGGAAATACAAAGGAGATGATTACTCCTCCTTTTCCAAATTGCATATTAGAAAGGAAGATGTCCCAATAGGCTCAAGTAAGGACCTAAGTGCTAAATGGGGTAGTGATCCTTCACTAAATATGTTATTTGAAAATTGAAAATAGGAAAGATGCAATGTGGATGATAAAATAGACAAGTAGATAAAAAACTTGAAACAATAGACTGATAACTAATTTCCAGAAACCTGTAATGACCTGAATCAGGATCCAGAAACTTGAACTGACCTATCAATGAAACATGGGATGAAATTTTAGGGTACAAAATGTTACAAACATTTTGTACTCGGGAACATGGCATTTCAAACATTCTGTTCTAGGTACTTTTGACTAAAATTTCTAGGGGTTCTCTGACTGTTTATGATCTATCCAGAAAAGTTATGACAACTCCGTAACCTGCTCCTGTACATAGAAAAATGGGGAAAAGGTTGGGTAAAGGGGGTTTTCCTTGGTAAAACCCATTTTTAGGAATCAACCTTGAAAATGAAATGAAATTACATAAAGGAAAGTATGTAAAAAGGTAAATGTTAGATTCACCTTGCACATACCCTCATGGATTGATGTAGAAATCACTCATACCCATGAAGATGTTTGAATATGCTTGGAATCCATATATTTGAACTCGGAATTTATAATGGAATCAAGGATTCCATCACAAGTACATGTATCTATGAATTCCACTCCTAGGTCTTCAATGTAGATATGCTTGATAATCATTTGCAATGAAGGAGAGATGAATACAGATGGATGGAAGAATCTTCTTACTTGATTGAGAATTCCTCTACTTGGACATCATGAGAGAGAATATTTCTTCAATGGATAATATTTAATTTTAATTGAATTGAATTAATTGGAGAGACTAGATCTTGGATGCTTGCCTTCAAATTTAATCCAATTGCTCAATTGCCTTTGATTGCTTAAATACACTTGATAATGAATGATTGAGGATAGTAATGAATATAAAAATGAAGAGATATATGGTATTTATATACTTCATCCATCATGTTAGGATTCAAAAATAAGCTAGTTCAACCTCGAGATCTAATTTCCCACTAACACCCGACATAGGGCTCTGGGCCAAAAAGTGTAGGAACAAAATGTTTGAGACATTTTGTTCTTGGGTATTCAAAATTTTAAATGTTTTTTTCCTGGGTACACAATGTTTCAAAAATTATTTACTTAGGATAATTAACCCATAATTCAAATTGGGTGTCGGGATGGTGGAAAAGATGCGGGAAAAGAGGAATTAGGTTGCCAGGATCAAGCACAATGGACATTAGATCTTGAAATTACCAAGATGGGGCCTAATAGAGCATCTAATTATTGGTGCTAAATTTTAAGGACAATACACCAGGAGGTAGAGAGGGCCTAAAACATCATAACACATTATACAAGGTGATCCCAAACATCACACATGCTTGTCACACATCCTCCAAATTTAGAAACAAGGTAACATGTAGCAATAATTTGTCATCCCAAAGAACTTCTTCAACATGAAACCAATCAATAAAATCCACACATGGAAAGGAGGGGCCTACTAACTCAAAACAATATCTAATGCAACTAATAACATTTCATAATCAAGGGTTGAACCATGTCATCTAGAGAGCCACAAATAACCATGAAAAGAAACTCTAGGCACAATGCATCACCAAAGTACTCAATCATTTCTATGTGGATCACATAGATATGTTCCTTGAACATCCAATTCCATTTTGAAGAACACATTTCATGTTTCCTCAATAATCCAAGCTATCATAACTAATTTGACACAGAGTTCTTCACAACTAGAAGGCCAGGGAAATACAATTATAAAGCATATCATCAAAACATACTCGTCATAAACCTTTCCACGAAAAAAATGAACTAAGACACTACACAAGAATTATAATCCTTCCCCCCAAGTTGCAACATAAGAAATATTAATATAGATAAATGGAAATCATTTTCTAGACTTGCTTTGATAGACACCCAAATTTCCAACACAGGACATACATTAGAGGTATTAGTGGAAACACTAGGGACCTAAAAAGATAGGAGTGAAAAAATACATTAAACATAGAGTATATGTTCCAAATTGTAAGGCCATATAATCAAATGAAAAGGAATGCATAATATACTTTCAAGTGCTACTAGAGCACTTCTCAACAAGCACATTCTTCAATGATTAAAAAACCATTGTGACAATAATTTATCATCAGGAGAAACAAGAGATATACAACCATATTATGTTGCATCATATAACCACCTATACTAATGTCACGCTTGAAATCCTTGTTTCAAAAATATCATGCTTCCAGTCCTCATCTCACCAATGTCATTATTCTAATATTCATCTCACCAATGTCATGCTTCTAATCCTCATCTCAACAATGTCATGCTTCTAATCCTCATCTCAATAATGTCTTGCTTCTAATATTAATCTCAATATGATATCATCATTGTACAATATTTAAATTCTAGTCACATTATTGTCAACACAAAGGAGGGTTGACATCCAATCATACTGCAATTATTTCAACCATTAACACAAAAAAAAACATCTCACTCTAATGCAACATATTTAAAACAACATCTTTATTATGAATAGAAATACAACATGGTGTGGACATTAACACCAAGTAGGTGGACATCCAAAAAATAAAATATCATCAGCCATCAATCACCCACATAAGCTTCCACCTTCTGCAATACATCAATACTAGCGTAGCAATACATCCAATATGTACATCCTACCTTCAACAATATCTCCATATTTTCATATCCATATCAGTAGAGGGTTGATATCACAATCATTGATAACAACATCACATCTCATAGTATCACAATTGCAACATCACAACAAGGAGAGGATTTGACATAAAAGGTCAACACCACAGCACATAGAGGGTTGACATCACAATCATCAATGATACCATCACATCTCATATTCTCAAACTATGACATCAAAATAAGTAGAGGGTTTGATACAAAAGGTCAACACCGCAACACACATAAAAAATCTCTTAGCTTAAGTAGGAAGATGGGTAACATCACTGAAAACACTAACTGCCAACAAGTTTCACTATTCACTAGTTTTTGAATGAAACATAGAAAAGATGAAAAATGTGAAAATTGTGTCAAATACTGATATATTATAATGTGGAACAATGTAAATTGTGTATAAAATTTTGATTGGGACCAATTCAGACCTTGTTACAAGTCATAATTGAGAATTGAAACCTTATGCCTATGTTTGAATACAAGTGTAAATTGAGATTTTTGTATTGTGTTTTGATTTTATTTTGAGTTGTAATTCTATGTTCATGGAGCACACGGTGATCCTAGGGTGTATCTATTCATGTCGCTTAAGGGAGTGGATCCCAATGAGGCCTGAGGTACATGTGGCCACTTGGATAACTCATTAGAAGTTGTGTTGAAAAATAAGTGAAAATGAAGCAAAAACATGAGAAATGAATTAATTTAAGACATAGTATGTTTCCTCCTCATGCCTAGAGTTCTTGTATAGATTTAGGATGAGCTAGGAAGGATGTGACCATTCTTAGGATGTTGAGTTAGCATGAGAAAGTCTCATTGTCTCCTATAACTAACCCATTTTATAGCTTGAGTAGCACCTAAGACATCTAACATTAGTTTTCATTTTGGTGTCTATACCTTGATGATTGCATGATGTGTATACTTTATGAGTGCTATTTGTTTAAGCATTTCTCCCCAATAACATTATGATTTTTTTATTTGGGTTGTGTGATCATCACCATAGAACAATGGAGTGGACCTATGGGTTCTACACTGCCAAGTGGCATTATAACCACCATTGGGACTAGAGGCTTTGGAATTGAAATCAAAACTAGGCTCACTCTCTTTTCTCTTTTACTTTCATACTTTTATCTCTTTCAATGTATGAAAAATCTATAATTTAAGGATCTTATGTCATATGCTATGTAATTTTTAATATTCACATCATACCTTCATTATGAAGGGGATACAATCTTGTGGTAATTAATATGACTATAATAATTTACATGTTTTGGTGTTGGTGTGAAGCATGAAGTACTTGCATTCTTTCCACTTTCCTTTACATTACATGTTGTCAATTGATTAAAATAAATGTAGAAATATTTGTTTGGGATTTAAATGAATCTCCTAGTTGTTGCAATAAATATTCTTAAACATTTTTTCATGGTTTAAAAGAGAGAAAACTTTCTAAGCATTTCAGACCTATGACTTATGAAGTTATTAAATATGTGAACCAAGTATACTGCAACCCCAACAGCAAAACCACAAAAGTATCTCATTCATTTATATAATCTAAGTGTTTTGATTTTTGAGGATCATGCCTTCACCTTTGAAAGATCACTATGTGAAAATATAAGGAGGAAGCCCTAATCCTGAACCTCAAAATATCTTTCTCTATCAAAGTTTGCATATTTCCACAATCCATGAGTTTATCTTAGTGTAGCTTCTGGATTTAATTGTTGGAATATTTTTTTCATCAATATTTCAAATCACACTCTATGATCCATTACTAGGATGATAGAGAGCACAAGAAAAAATCCTAATGGTGTTAGACATTATACATTGAACATTTACCTTGCACTTTGAATTCTTGTACAAAGTGGGAAGGTGTAACCCCAATCCTTTACCCACAAAAAGTAACTTTCAAGCTTGCACGCCTAATATTTTTAAGACATCATGCATTGTGTGCAAGGTAATATAAATGTTGACCTTTTTCACCATCAGACTCTCAGATCAATTTTACCAAGGTATGATATTTTACAGTTGATTAGAGATACAAAAAAGAAAATTAAAATCCCTAAAAAACCCTTCAAAATTTCTCTAAGTCCTAAAACCTTACATAAGCCCTTAGACTGTCAAATTGGCAGACACTTTATTCTATTATGCAGTTGACCGGTTGTCACCGATCACAATCACTTAAGTTACCCATCAATGTCCTTTATATCATCAAAAAGACCAGTCCCTTACCTATTTGACCAACTTCCTCAAATGTCTTCGTAGCTTCACAAACAATATTTCCCCTTAGCATTTAATAATTGTGAATTTGCGATTGTGGTTAAAGGGTAAGCTTGTTTCCATCTCACATAGATGTATTCTTGTCAACTTCTTTTGACCGCGAAATGATGAAAGAAGAAGTAATATAATAATATGGGTCTGAGATCATAAAGGAAAGGCTTTTCTCCATTTTTCCAAGGAATAATGTGTTCATTCTTTTTCGACCATGAAATGGAAAAAAATAAATTAATAAAGATGATATTACAGGTGGGTCTGGATTCTTAAGAATATGTCTTCGTTGTTTCGCGAAGGGATGGTGGGCCCATTCTTTTTATTTTGTGAAACAACAATAAGAATTAAAATGAAAATGACCAAGGGTGGTGGGCCATGGGCCACATGTGATTTCATTAGACATTGTGAGGGCGACGGTTAGTTAAAATAATGTTGTTGCCTCATGACGGTTAGTCGATGCAACATGAAAGTGTTGTGAGGAAGTGACAAGGAAAAGAATGTTAAGTGTAAAGAACCTTTGTCACTGCTTTGCACGATCAAGGTTGTTTGACCTTTTTTGACCTACAAAGTGGCGATGTTATATTTAAATATTTAAATGTTGATGATCAATTATAAACTCGCGCCTTTATAGCTTGCAATCGATAGTTTCTCAGGGGCCTGCAATAGTTTGCTGGAGGTCTGGATCAATTATTTAATCGATCATATCAATTGTGAAGGGATTTTCAAAGAAAAAAGATGCAGTTTGGACCAAAGGCGGGCATGTACATTCACTAACAAAGGTTTTTTACTAGCTAGGGTGTTGTAATAAATGCAGAGAAGGTTGAAATAATTTCTCAGCTACCTTCCATCTGATTCTTCTGCAACATATTGTAAACTATGAAATAGGGTCCTTGGGAAATTATAAGGTGTTGAAAGAGGATAAGGTGATTTGATTGTTAATTGTTGTTTGATTTGATTAAAGCGTGTTGAATTCCTTAACCCTACTTCATATTTACTTGAATGTAATTTATTGTGTATTGCAATTGTGATTAAGGAGAAGATAAGATGTTCCTTTTTTACCCTCAAATGCACAAATAGGAGATCCAAGTTGATCAACCCAAGAGAAGGGTTAATGCACAAATGAATCAACTATTTGGAAAGGAGAAT
>MU224171.1:3597112-3618483 GCA_018584345.1 Thuja plicata
TATATATAATTACTATCATTGATATCATACTCGGTATACTTTACATTCAAAGTAAATTGAAACGACTGTTATATCGACCGTGGTCGATGTATTATTATTATGCATAAGTTACGATAACTATCGTATGATAGTTATCATAACACATATAATAATATGTGTTACGATAACTATCATACGATAGTTATCGTAGCACGACAAGTTATACGAACAATGATTAAATATTAAGTTATCGGGTTGTTATGATACACCATATCTATGGAAAGACATGGCTATATGTGGCATAATCCATGTACAGTCATGTCTCTACATAGACATGACTGTTAAGATATGTACTTATACGTCTTTACGTACGCTGTAGAAAAATATCAATTACAATTTTATATTACTACTACATCATACATAAAGAACTTGCATATGAATATGTAATTCAGTCTATATTCATAATTAAATAATTATATTTAATATAGCATATTAAATTCTCTCTATTAAAGATCTGCATTCCTAACATGGTATCAGAGCCTCTTTAGAGAAGAATTAAATAAATAAAATTTTGAATTATATCAAATTGTTGTTGGAATTTAAAAGGAAAATTACAAATGCCCAATAGCATTAAAGTGTAAGACAGACTTGAAGGCGCTACAAATTTCTTCTCATGGAAGATACGAATCCTGAAATTACTTCAAGAGCTCGAGTTAGATTCTTACGTTGAGGAGGATATAAAAATGCCCGAGGATGAACCTGATAAATGAACCTGGAAAAGGCGTAACAACAAAGCAAAGAAAATAATAATCGATGTTGTTAAAGACCACATTCTTCCTTTCATAGAAATATTAAAAACTGCCTATGAAGTATTTAAGACCATTCAAGAAACGTATGAGATCAATAATACAAGTAGACTACTTACTCTAAAAAAAAACTCTTGAATCTAAAGATGAACAAAGGGGAACCCATTACATCTTATTTCTAAGAATTTTTGAATTAAAGGATCAACTATCTACTATTGGGAACAATGTTGACAACATGGAGTTAACATTAATTTCTCTTAGAGGATTACCTATCTCATGGGAATCCTTTAAATTCAATGTATAACTGGTCGCCCCTCCCTACCTAAGTTCGATTAATTAAAGAATTATTGTACTCAAGATGAATCCTGATTAATATCAAGAGGGATCAGACCAAATAAAGGAGGAAAGATCCAAGCTCTACATACTCACTCAAATTTCAAAAACAACAAAAGGAAGTTCAAACATAAGAAGGGAAGCCATAGCCAAAATCACAAAACTAGAGATTTCTCCAAAGTGCAGTGCTATGAATGTAAACTTGGACATACACACAGGTTCTGTCTAGAGAAAAAAAAAATTCAAGCTGCAATATAGAAACCAAAGAAGCAGAGATATCCTTATTCTTCTTGGACCTATCAAGTGAAGTAAACTCAAACAAAAACAATTGGATAATTGATAGCGGAGCATCAAGGCACATAACCAAATTCAGAGATCAATTTGAAACCTTAGAAGAACATTCCTCTGAAGAAGTTACAATTGGAGACAACTCCACCTATCCAACAAAAGGAATTGGGACCTTCTCAATCAAATTGAAAATAATATTGACTCTACAATTAAAATATGTTCTCTTTGTACTAGGCATAAATAGGAATTTGGTCTCTATTTCAGGCTTAGCCAATCAAGGCTATCATGTTACATTTCAAGAAGACAAAGTGTTATTATGGACTAAGAATACTAACCTTAAAAATGTCATTTCTATAGGGTATATGGATGGAAGCCTATACAAATCATTTAATAGTCACCAAACAACTCTATGTCATGAAGTATCAAATTTTAATCAACTATGGCACAAAAGATTAGGACACCTTGGATTTAGCACTCTTTCTTCCATAAGCAAAATCACTACATGCATACCTAATATAAAATCTGATCATATTGGAACTTGTAAAGGATGTGCTCTAGGAAAAATTATCAAAAGATCATTTTCCTCCAGTGAATGTAAAACCAAAGATGTACTAGAACTCATCCACGCAGATTTATGTGGACCTATGTCAAACTCTCTCACTAGGAGGATTTTCATATTATGTGATTTTTATTGACGACTACTCTAGAAAAACTTGGATCCAATTTCTTAAACTCAGAGAATCAAATGAAGTATTGCTAAAATTCAAAGAATTTAAAGCATTAGTGGAAAATCAAACTAGGAAGAAAATAAAAATCCTAAGATCAGACAACGAAGGTGAATACATCTCTAAAAACTTTAAAGATTTTTACATTTCTGTTGGGATTAAGAGGGAGTATACTGTACCTTATAATCCTCAATAGAATGGAGTAGCAGAAAGGAAAAATAGAAGTATTATTGAAGCTGCCAAGGCTATGATGCATGATCAAAATATTCATACCTCATTTTGGGCTGAAGCATATAATACTGCCATATACATTCAAAACATATGTCCTCACTCAATTTTAGAAAACATTACACATGAAGAGGCTTTCACAGGGAAGAAACCAGATCTAAGTCATCTAAGAATTTTCAGATGTCCAGTACATGTTCACATTCCTAAAGAGAAAAGAACCAAACTAGAACCCTGTGGGAAGAAATGAATATTTGTTGGCTACATTGAAACTACTAAAGGATACAAGGTCTACATACCAGGACATAAATCTATTGACATTAGTAGAGATGTAAAGTTTGAAGAGGACATTTCTCTCAAACTCTCCACACTTATAGAAGAAGGATCAAATGGGAATCAGAGGGAGAATATTCATGACACTGAGAATACACTTCAAGATGATGAGAACTACATTGTTGAGAACCAAAGAGAGCACACTATATATCTTCCTTTATTCAATCTTGAAGAGGTTGAAATTACCAACAACAAGAAAATGCCACTATGGGCAAGAAAAATGTTTGAAGAAAATAATGTTGAACCAGATGAGATGTTTAGAGAAAGTAAGAGAACGAGAAATAAAAAATGCTATCTTGCACTTATGACTGAACTCACAAAATCCGAACCTCCTAATGTTAAAGAACCTTTAACATGTCAAGCCTGGAAAGATGCAATGATCAATGAATATCAATCCATAGTTAAGAATAATGTTTGGGAAGCAGTACCAAGACCTAAAGGAAAGTTAGTCGTTTCTTCAAGATGGTTATTTAAAATCAAATATGCTTCAGATGGTAGTATCGAAAAACATAAAGCCAAATTTGTAGCTAGAGTGAAGTTGTTATTGAAGATATTACTGACAAGGATCTAGGAGATGATATATAAAAACATGAAGATGTTATGGCCACCAAGGAAACCGATACAAAACCAATGAATATAAATGGTAAGGCTACTAATGATCCCTTCATGCAGCCTATATTGGAACAAGTACAATATTATCACACAAAACAAGGTGATAGTGTTATAGTTGCTATGCATACAGAGGAGGCGACAACTGAACCTCAAAAGGAAACATAAAACACAGTAACCAATCAACCCAAGGAAGGAAAAGGAAACAGAGAAGGAAAAGGAAGCAGAGAAGGAAAATGAAGTAGAGAAGGAAAATAAAGTAGAGAAGGAAAATGAAACTGAGAAAGTAAATGACACATAGAAGGATACGGTAACCAAGAACCCAACAGCACAGAACATCGAGTTGGTTCTCCCAATCGATTCTATTTCACAACAACAAAAACTCGATAAAGAAAAACCAAAGGAACAAAGTGAATAAAAGGAAGCCGAGATACAACTAAATGAGAAGAAATAGAACACAATGCAAGAGAAGAAATCAAAGGAGAAATAGGAGGAGAAGAAGGAAGAAAACAAACAAGAGGAGCAGAGAGATGAAACTATTCTAATCGAGACAACATTTGATGCACAAAAGGCATCACAGTCACCAAAGAATTTGCCAACTGGAAGTATGATAGCAAAGAAGAGGAAACATGTAGATATGAGCCAAATGATCATATTACCCAATGTAGACCTATCTACTATGAGACTTGATGAAATGACCGAGTATGCAGAATTGGTGAAACTTAAGGCAATGCAAAAGAAATTATTTCACAAGAGAAAGAAGACTGGTGTATTGGAAAGTGTCAAGGATGTACTACAAGAGATTGTTCCATATGCCACTATTGATGAAAAAGAAAGTCTCATTAGTCAAGTAGAAGGACTAGTGGAACAAGTAAAAAATCCAAATCAAGATACTACTAACTACATGATGAAAGTTCACTTAAGGAAGATGGAACTGCAAATGATTGAAATAATTCTTAACAACATTGCAGTAGATAAGGTATCACTTTCTAAGGCCTCTACCGATATTGAGACTAAATTGTCTCATATAATTTCAATATTTCAAAAAAATTGTTCCATTTCCCACTTCACCAAGGATATAAGGAAGAAAGATGAGTTTGTTGAGACCGAGCTGACCGAGCAGCTAAAAAGTGTCACTACTAAGCCTGGTTCTCTACAAGTTTATTACTCAAGGTTGAAACACTTGATGGGAATGCAACAAGAAATTTGATGAGAAGAAAATAAGAGAAGGATGGAACTTCTTGAGCTGCAAGCACTTTTGATTCCCCACATTGAATCAATGCAAAGGCATTTGAAGAAGGCCAAGGATTTGGTCAATACCCTCGATGGTAGTTCACTGGACACCATCATTGGATTGGAAGCAGATGTTGCTGATCAAATTGTTGTACTTAAAACACTTAAAAATGCATGGGAGTCATCCCTGGCTGATGTACATAAGAAGTACCCTCACATTTTTAGTCAGGTATAAGTATATCTTGTAGAGCTCTAAGTAATTTTGTTTTTGGCGTATTTGTAAAAAAGGGGGGATATATATTATAAGTACACAAGGAGGATAGGTATGGATGTAAGTACATAAGGGAGGTATAAGTATATAAATTTTGAGGAGTATTATTCCAGGGGGGTTTTGTAGTTTTTGAATTTTTGAAAATTTTGATGAATTTGAAGTTTTTTGTCAAAATGCCCAACTAATGTCAAAGGGGGAGATTATTACTCCTACCCGAGTTATTTTGTTTTCATTAGTTTTGTCAAATTTATGATAGTCAAAGGAGCTAGTCAGTAAAAGATAAAATACACTAAGGCAAATGGTCAGTATAGAAAAGCATCATAAACATCAAGCACTGAAAAGTAACAAGCACCGAGTTGAGAAAAGAACAGTAAGTCGTCGAGCAGTGACAGTTACCGATCAACATTAATCATCGAGTCATCGAGGAAAGTTAGTAACCTAGAAGACGTTATGTCACTGAGAAAGATCAGAGCATATTACCGAGTAATATCAGAGCCAACATAACAATTGAAATTGGATACAATGAATCTAGCTGCCGAGCAGATAAAGAATTTACATTATTCAAGATAAAAGTTAGGTAGAACATCGAGATTGTAAAAACATGATTGTACATGACCGCGAGGCAATTCAACCAATGAAAGTCAAGTATAATAAATTTATTGGGAATGAAACCAACCCTGCACCACTTCACCTTCACCGCAGAAGGAGAAGGATCTGGACTAGGTTAACTGCCTTAAGATCACATAAAAAGAACAAAATATATGATGGTGAAAATTACAGAGACTGAATAAGTTTTAGGGTGCAGAAATGATAAGTTACCGAGTGGAGAATGAGGTATTGCACTTGCTGAGAATAAAGAGTCTGAACAATATTATGTTTGATGCATACTCATAGACATTTTTGTAATAGGTTTATAGTTATTAGAAGAATAGAAATCCCATTCAGTGGGTAGGCCCTAACATGTCTTATTTTGTAAATCCTCTAACCGGGTATATCTCTTAGATGAGAGATTGTAAAAATCCTTTAACAAGGTAGAGTGCATAAGTATTTTTGTACTCCTAACAGGGTAAGCTATCAAAAGTATCTAACATTTTATGTCTAACCGAGCAACCTTTATACTGTAGTAGTGAAAGATTGTGGGTTCCACCCCCACCACATTTTTTTCCTCTAACAAAGGATTTTTACGTGACCACAAATCATGGAGTTATGTGTTATGTTTTTCTGATTTACATTACATGTTTTATAATGTCTTTATGCATGATATTCAGATCGGTGAATGGTAAAGATTAATAGGTAAAAAAATTTTAAGTACCGATTCACCCCTCCCCTCGCAATACTTACCTTTCCATAGATAATCCAACATTTTTTTCTAAGAAAATGGATCAACAAACAAATAGAAAAGTTAGGTCAAAGATGTTTCGTTATTTTTATATCATGTCTTTTTAGTAGATCAATGATGTTTTGAACTAGATAACCAATTATGGAGACATGATCTTTTCTGGATTTCTGCTTATAAGGTTGATTCTTAGACATATGCAAGTTTGTCTAATGACATGATCATCAAAGAATCATCGAGGACATTTGTATATCAATAGGGATCATACCTTTGTGTGCTTACGCAAATAGATACCTTGGCCATTTAGATTGCTCATATCTTAATGCCAAAATCCACTTGCAACATTGAATCTGTTGAAATCAATATTCATACTCTCGTGGTGTGGAAATCTTACCAGTGAGGGTTATATTGATTTTAATGAGTCACAGAACTTCAATGATGACAGTGAGGGTTGTATCGGTTTCAAAATGATCTACCAAAAAGATCAATGATGATACCTGCAAAAATAAAGATCCGTTAAAAAGTGATAATCATTTTAAGTTGCATTTGTATATTGCATTCATGTTAGATTAAATCTTTCATTATGGGATTTCTCAAGGAAAGGGGGTCAAACGCCTAAGTCAAAGCATCAAGAATTCTTCTTTATAAAAAACAATACATCTCATTTATATCTAAACATTGTATCCATTAGGGGCATTTCATATTTTTATTATTCATCCTCATTTAGGTGCATCTCATTATCATTTAGTTACATTACATATTACCAAAATCATAAGATTCATTAAACATTATCCATAAGCATCACATCACTATAAATCATAACCATATACATAAAGCATTGCATTATCACCTAGAACCATCACATCCATAGAAATATAAAACATCATTTTCCATACATTTTAGGGCATCCATACATAAACATCAAATGTATAGTATATGCATACAAACATCCTGCATAAAAAACCATAAAAACATGCATATAGATAGAATCATATACACTACATCCATCAAATGTCTCATGGCACCATCATAAATCATCAAAATCATAAAGTCCACATATAATGACATCAAAGAAGAACATCATGAAAAGGACGGGGTAAGGTCTATCAAATGTCCAAAAATCAAAAAGTTTCTATCAAATGTCCACATCACAAATATGATATAATCAAGAATATCTAAGCATGACTGCCTCCTAACTTTGTCAGATGATCCATCAGAATATTGCTGCCTATACCTGTACCTGCACATGTGGATGGTCCTACACCATCACCTACCCCTACAATTGGTCTTGTTGGAGGTCTAGGAGATGGACCCGACACTCCTCTACTCTCAACCTATTGTGAGGCACCACCTCTGACACTCTTCGCATAAGAGTGAGTGCTCTGACCTGCTGACAATAACTCATGAAATAAAGTGCAGTAGAACTCACCTCTCCTGATCTCCTCTCACAAATATAGCATGGTATTTCTAGTCATACCATCTCTAGCCACATGCTCTAACCGCTGGGCTATATCCTCTGCTACTCCTCGCTGCTTTATAGCATGATCACTTTGTGACCTAGTAGAAGCTAACTCAACCTTAAGTCTCTGAATTAGTCATTGTAATAATATGATGTCTTCCTATGTTGTATCCAACTCACCACACAAAATTTGTATATCCTGGGTTGGTTGAGGCATCATCCTGACTTGGGATACCTCTTTGTATTGCCCGCCCTGGATCCTGTACTATACCTAACCTAGCTCTGCGAGCTACCTGTCACTGATATGGAAACAACAATTTCCTCCTCTCCACAGATTCTCCATCATGATCACTGTCATCTCCTCTGTGCATACCATCATCTCCCCCATAATTACTATTATCTCCTCCATGATAACTATCATCTCCCCCATGACCACCATCATCTCCTACATGGTCATCATCATTACCACCGACTCCTTGACCAATAGCTCTACCACCTCTCCCTCTCACTACTCTAACTGAGATATCTTCATATCTTGCATCATTCTCATCTCTAAAATCTCTCCATCGTCCTCCATATCTCCCTGGTCACCAAGGTTGGTCATCATCATCACCCTCTAAGGGAGGCACTGGCTCATCTAGTGAAGTTAATTGTGGGAATATATGTGCTAGAAACCACTTTGTATACTCCTCAGTCACACCTGCATCCATCACATCCTCCTGATAATCCTGAGAAACTGGTACTAATGTGCGAAACTCATCTCTAGCTACCTCACATGATGCACATGGTCCCCAGGTAGGTTTCTCCTTTCGAGTACGTGCATACATAGCTAATCCATGTGGAAAACCCTGAGTCTGTCCAAACTATTGCCATACTCTAGTAATGATAAATCTCTCAATAATGTAAGGCGTGCAACCAAGCAACCATCTCGATGTGAACATATATAACCCATCTCGGCGATCCTCACACCACTCCTCATATCCTAGATAAGGTCTCCAAAAAACAATATCTAGATCATCAATCTGCCGCCTCCAATACTCTAACTTGTCCAACTTTGGTTGGATAATCAAACCACTATATCCATAGATGAAGGGCTGACCCTCCTCTTGTACTCTCTCTGTAACTGCTGTCAATAATCCTTGATTCAGCTGAATCTGGGGCATACTCAAAAGATATCCCAATCCACATCGTCTGATCACATGTTTGTCCTCGGGGGATAAACACACAATCAAGGATAATGGTTTAGGGTAGGCCACCCTCATATTCAGCTTATCTAGCTGAACCTATTATAGTCATACATCAAACATCAACATCAACATCAAATCAATTTTCTCAAGTCAATCACATCCTTCTATCTACTTGCTAATATGAGATTTACAGGATATCGACGAGTGCATCAACTTTTTTGCACCTCTATATCTTGAGGACAAAAATCAACATCTATCCTATTCTATTGCGTTGACATCAATACAATATTGATCTATTATCGATTATCCTATACTGACAAACACAATTCTCACATCCTCGCATTTGGACCCTACATCCGTTCACTCAACTTTTGACATCAATCAACATCTTTGGAGTAACACAAACATCATATCTCTAAAGACAAACCACACTCATCACACAAATCAAGACAACATCACGCACATGACATTTTCAAACTTCATCACCAAACTTTGCCTAATCAGGGACACGACAATCAAAGTCACACATCCCTACCAAACAATCACCTAATCCTATATCCCTATTTTTCAAAAATATCCACTCATCAAAAGTTGACACATCGTCACAAGTTGATGTTACAATCACAAAAAAATGAAAGACTAATCACACCCAAATCAAAAGGATCACCCTATTCAAAAATTGAATTTTTTTTGACAAAAACATTGTATCATGTCGAAAAAATCCATCCTGAAAAATAAAAAACCATGCCAAAAAAAAAATTAAAAAATTAAAAAATTTAAAATTTAAAATTTAAAAAAAATTGAAAATAAAAAATTTAAAAAAATAATAAATCATAAAAAAATAAAATAAAAATAAAAAATAAAAATTTACCAACCCCCATCCCCACCCAACTCCCCCGAGCTCTTAGCTCAGGGTGAGCTTCACTTGCCTGAGTGAGCTCCAAGCTCGCCTCCTTCAATACCAAAGAAATTAATTTTTTTTTTTTTAAATTAAAATTTATTTTTAAAGAAACCCATTTTCATTCCACATTTTTTTCATCAAAAACACAAAATCCAACATTTTTTTTAAAACTCACAAAATTTTCATATTTTTTTTTGTTCAAACCCTAGCTATTTTTTAAGTAAAATTGTGCAATAAAGGAGGATTTTTGTACGAGACATAGCGAGGGGCCATACTCATGGGGTCTTTGGTACCGACGCATCCTCTAGAACTGGTGATATGCCACGGGAACTACCATTTTTCAGAATCACTCTTCACCCCAAATTACTCAAATTCACCAATTTGCAAATGAGCCTCAAAATGCATTACTTACCTTTTCAAAGTCACTTTTTGAAAAAAGGGGGTATTTTGGTGGGATTTTTTTTCGACTTTGAGACATTTTAATCCAAGACACTTTGAGGCATTTTTCTCATCTTCAAAATTTATCATTTTGTCGGTATTCAAATCGACAAGACAAATTGGATCAATTTTTTGCAATGACCATAAATAATTTTCCTTAGCGCCAATGCTTGCAAAATCATCTTGATTTTAATCCCGAGGGGGCATAATGGCATAGTTTTGCGAATTGGGGCATTTTTTTAAAATCGGGACATCAGACGTCAAAATTCCTTTTTTACACCAGGGCATCAAAATGGATTAATTTTCAGAACAAAGGTATCACATTATCAGAGAAACGACATCAACATCATATCAACAATATTATATCGACATCATCATCATCATTAGTATCACAACAGATTGAACATTAAATCAGTTCAGACATCAAACATCAAGAATTCTTTGAACGAGTGCGCTTCACACATTGATTCAAAAAGGGGCATTTGTAGACACCCTAAATTGGTCAACTAAAGTCAACGTGGTAAAATCAAGTCAACATCATGGATTAATTAACAAATCTATTAATTAATTAAATTCAAGCCAAAAGAAATTAATTAAACTATGTAATTGATTTAATCAATTAGTTATATAGTTTAATTAAATAAATCAAATGCAACCCATCTAATTTCCTTACATGACTGATTTGATTAATTGTTTGAATTAATTAATTCCTAATCTCTTTCAACAATCACTAAGGGACAAAAATTAATTAGCTAATGAGAAGACAGGATTGAGAGCACATGGATCACTCCAAGGCTTTGCTATCTTAGCCACTCATTTAGCCTCTGCTATCCTCACCACTCATTTTGTCATCTTGTCCCCCTATTTGAAACACATCACTCAACCTTAACCTCAAACCTACTTTGACCATGACTAATCAAACTCACCCCCTACCCTTGGGAATTCCCATAAATAGAAGACATTTCTTAGTGTAAATGACCAATTCACTTAGCAATTCACATTTTACAACATTAATTCACTTGATAGAAATTACATGTTGAATTGAGCATTTTTAATTAGGATCATAGCAATTTGCATTTAGCATAGTTCTTCATCAAGATCTTACATCTTGGATTGAATTGTGGTTTAATTAGCTTTGCATCATCAATCATATAACATTTCTCATTTTCTAAGTTGTCACTAGGATCTCTAATGCAGCTGAGAGCAATAGTCCTTGGAACTAGAGAGCAATGAGACTCTCACTAGGTTTATCATTTCAATTGATCTAATTGTAGTTTATCTTTCAATTCGATTTGACTAACCCATTATTAATGTTTCATTGAGTTTGTGTGTAGATAGATCTCTCTCTCTCTCTCTCTCTCTCTCTCTCTCTCTCTCTCTCTCTCACACACACACACACACACACACACACATCATAAAGTACAAATCTTAAATATTTTTCTCATGTCTTAGGGAACACTTTTGAAGGAACATTGAGACACATGAATGCCATAGGATTTGGAAGGTTAATGTCACCTTATCCTAACACCACTGTGAGAGCATGTGTGACATTTATTGGAAATGGATTGATGGTCTTTTTGTTACCATTAGCATTTGGGATGTTCTTTGGAGTACTATGGACCATAGTAATGTTATTGCAAGTAACGATTATTTTTTGGAAAGCTCCCAAAATTTTGTTTCCACCAAATCTAAGATCTTTTGTTTTGAACATTTATGTGAGGAGAATTGGCTTCGACAAGGTACAGTAGGAAAAATGGTAAGCATTGATGCTATCAATGCAATTATGATTCCTAAAGAAATGAATTGGTCATTTTGTAAGGTGATGAATAAAGTAAATTTGGGTGATAGATTTGGGGCTAAGGTCAATTACTACACTAAATAAATTAGATTGGGTGCTAAGACTACACATTTTCGATAGTCATACAAAACAACATTAAACAATTACTTTTATACAAAATATACAGTTATACCTTCTAATCTATTAAATTTTTTAAAAGAGAATCTTCTACGAATCATAAAATTTAAATTTAAGAAAGATAATACATACACACATCTTTTACAACTGATAACTTCAAAATTTAATATAAATAACAAGGATGCTCAAAATTGAGAGGTTGCAGTGTTCAATTGGACACCATTATTGACAAATAAACATCTTTTTAAACCCCTATATACAATTTATTAAGAAAACCGGTCTTCTTATTTTCAACGGTTGTAGAAACTAGGCAGTGAACGTCTCTAGTTAACTCATTTTTCTTTAACGCCATTACGACTAAGAAACAAAGACATTAAATGCGAGACCAAATTGAAATATTTTTCAAAGCCTATACTATATCTTAAAATTACTTAAATATTGAACAATATCTTAGAATTGATTTAATTATTATGAAGGGTAGTTGCAGAAATTCCAAGGTTCTAAATTCCCCAGCATGTGTTTGCACAAGTTTGAATATTAGGTGTCAATACTGAACGAGAATCAACCATGTAAAAACAGAAAACGTTAATCTGTCATCACACAGTAAAGGGAATTCAAAACAAAATCCTAAAATTCGGTGGGAGCTGAGAAGGAATGGTGGGTGATATTCATGATTCTCACCTGCAACTTCCCTTCTAAGTGATTTCCAAATGATATGCAAAACTGCATGAGAGAAAGGAATGTTTGGTGAAACCATTTAAATTAAATATGAGAACTTCATCAATGGATAACAGAATACCAGAATTAGTCCTCTGGGCCATTAGTGGTTCCATTGTTTTTTCTTGTTTTTCAAGGGTAGCCATGGCCAATGATTCATTTGAACCAGTGGTGGATCATCCCTACATTCCTCTAGAGAATGGGAAAAAGGATTTGAGTAAGGATTTAAAGAGGCTTCAGAAGGCTGAAGAGGATTCAGACACCATAGAATCCTTGTTATCACAGGGGCGTATTGAATGGCCCAGAGTTGCAAAAGCAGCTCTGATGGAGTCCAAGAAACTATGGATTCTGTCAGGGCCATCTATCATAATCATGATTTTCAATTACATGCTCAGTGTCATTTCTCAAATGTTTGCTGGTCATTTAGGGGAGTTGGAGCTGGCAGGGGCCTCCATTGCCAATGTGGGAATCCAAGGATTGGCATATGGAATCATGGTATGTGTTGAAGGGGTTTTCATTTGGGTTTGTTTTTGTTGTTGAATCATGGTTTGTATTGAGCAAGGCAGAGGTTTTAGGCTGAAGGTAAACAGCATGCACATTCTCTGTTATTTGGAGCATTTAACAAACAACTTTGACAGTTGTTTAAGCTTGGCCAAAGTTTTATGGAAATGGCTATCCAGTTCCTAGAATGTATTGATGCATAACTTACCCTCCTACATTGTAACTTACCCTCCTACATTGTAACTTAGGAATTAATGTATCCTAAAGACTCTATAGCTGTTTCCAAGTTTTATGTTCTCTGAAATATTATAGTTTAAGTTTGAGAATCATGGAGTGTATTGTAAATGCCAGAGATATTAAGCTTTTTGGCATCTTGGTGTTGAAGATAGTTTTTGTTACTAGCGTGTATTGATGAAGAAGAGATTTTATGTTTTTAATATTTGGGTCTTTAATCAAGGTTTTTGTTGTGCATTCATGTTGCGTATTGAAGAAAGCATTTTGAGGTTTTTCATCTGGGTTTTAGATTAAAGATTCTGTTTTGATGGTTTGATGGTTTGAACTATGCAGTTGGGTATGGCAAGTGCAGTGCAGACTGTATGTGGCCAAGCTTATGGAGCCAAGCATTACAGTATGCTTGGAGTCATCTGCCAAAGGTCTATGGTAATAATGACTGTAACTGCCACACTACTGGCCTTTTTATATGGGTTTGCAGACCCTGTGTTGCGTGCAGTAGGGCAGAGTGATTCTATATCTGCTGAAGGAGCAGTTTATGCCAAGGGACTCATACCACAGCTCTTTGCTTTTGCCATTTACTGCCCAATGCAGAGGTTTTTGCAGGCTCAGAATACTGTGATACCTCTTGCATATCTGTCTGTGGGCACTTTTCTGCTTCATATCCTCTTGTCTTGGCTGGCAGTTGACAAGCTGGGATTTGGGCTGACTGGAGCTGCCCTGACTCTGAGCTTTTCATGGTGGATTCTGGTTATTGCTACTGCTTTTTACATTTTTTACAGCCCTTCTTGCAGGCATACCTGGACTGGCTTCAGTTGGATGGCATTCAAGGGACTATGGCCATTCTTCAAGCTCACTGTTGCTTCAGCATTTATGCTAACGTAAGCTCATAAACAATATTATGATATTGCTATCAGGATTCAACTGTCTAATTTTTGACTTAAGCTTATCGACCCATGTTTCATGAGTAGTGGCTCACAAGAACCCATCTCTTATAACCAGAACTGAAGTCAATATAGCTTCCGCGAGTACAGTCTTTTTCCCTTTTTGAATAGGAAAGTTTCAGAGATTGAAATTGATTTGATCTAGTGGAGAAATTTAAGATAACTGAATTGGGTTTGTCTCTGTTTTTCTTGTCTCAGGTTGGAAATTTGGTACTTTCAAGGACTAGTGCTCATTTCAGGACTGCTCCCCAACGCAGAAGTTGAATTGGATTCTATTTCTGTTTGGTATGTCATGATAATCCAAATGCATTAAGGCTTGCATTATTCAATACTGTTAAATTTTCTTAACAATGTGAGCTAAAATGTATCTTATCAATGCAGCATGAATTATTTGAACTGGGACATGCAACTTATGTTGGGACTAAGTGCAGCTGCAAGGTTTGTGGCACAGACATTACTTTATATGCCTGTCTAGATACTCTTGATTCATCTGAAGCTGCATTTCTGGATTCAATCTAAAATAGCTATAACTAAATTTTGCAGTATAAGAGTGGGAAATGAACTTGGAGCTGGGAGGCCCAGGACTGCAAGATTTTCTGTTGTTGTGGTGGTGTCTACCTGTGTGTTAATCAGTCTTATCCTTGCTGGTGGAGTTCTAGCACTGAAAAAGGAACTCAGTATAGCTTTTACAAGTACTACCGAGGTCATAAAAGCAGTGTCTGCAATGACACCATTGCTTTCACTGTCTGTGCTCTTAAATGGTGTTCAGCCTGTTCTTTCAGGTGGGATTTTTTTCCATTTTATAATGAATGCTGAATTTATACATGTTCTATAGCTTGAAAACTCACATCTGTTGTCATTGCAGGGGTGGCAATTGGGTGTGGATGGCAAGCTGTGGTGGCATATGTGAATTTGGCAACATATTACATAATTGGTCTGCCCATTGGGATTGTCTTGGGCTTCAAGGAAGACATGGGAGCATCCGTAAGAATTATTTATTTTATTAGCCTATTAATAAATTTGAAACTAATCCCATCTTCAACAGGGGCATTGCTTAAATGCATATTCTAAACTTTGACTTATATGATTTCAGATGAACCATTTAAATAAATCAAAACTAGGAATGTACTTTTAAATTAAAATCCATTACAGACCTAACTTATTCATTTACAGGGAATATGGTGGGGAATGATAATTGGAGTTGGACTTCAGACATTAGTCCTTGTAGTGATTACTTCACGTACTAACTGGAACAAAGAGGTAATAATTTGTTTTCAACCCAACAAAACATTTCAATTTCCATATTTTAAAATCAATGAGGGCTAATGAATCTGGGTATTTTATACAGGTTGAAGATGCTGCTGATCGTGTTAAACGTACTGATAATGTTGAGAAACCCAGAGAGACCTATGAATCATTTATTTGAATTCCGCTATTCTTAAATGACATACCTAAGAAATTAGGTAAAATGGGTTGGTTAGCACATTCTAAGTTTTGACTTGTTAGAAAAAATGGATTGGTTAGCATATTCTAAGTTTTGACTTATTTTAGTGGTTCATCTGAAATCACACCAATATTTAAACTTGACCATATAAAATTGTTATTAACTATATTTAAGTAGAATAATTGAATTCACGCTAATAGAAAAGTGAAATAAAGTTTGTATTGCTTAACCCATTGAAACAAATATTATATTGGAAGGAGCTTGACTTGCATTATCTTGATGCTTGTTGGTTTTACAGTGCCTGAATGGAAAGAAGTTCTTAGTTGTGAAAAAAATGTCTCAATGTTGGATTGTCAAGGATATACTTTTTTCCCAAGGCTACCAATTTTCATGAAGAACAGATAAATTGTTGAGATTTTGATGAGCTCACATTTGTCTGGGCATTGAAGTGTCAAGGTGATCTTAATCTTTAATACTTAGTCAAGTTGAAGTTCTTGACATAAAATAGCACCTTCATTCGCCGTTAGCCATCCATAGATGGAATTGTAAATCAAATTGTCAAAAGGAATATTCATCACAATCACCTTCTATTATTTTGTGATAGATCATACCTATTTTAAGCAAGGTTGTGGTTATGCGATGATAATGTCACAAGGTATATATGAAGAGATGTTGGGATCATGGTGAAGTTATATAATATCAACTTTAAAATCAGAATTGATCTCTCTTATATCAAACACACTATAATCACAATTCGAGAAAAAACAAATGTATGAAGAAAAAACTTATCTTCTTGGCATCTCTATTTTGAAGATTAAAATATTGAAACAAACACAATCAAAATGGAATGAAACAAACTATCATTGTCTTTCTCTGTCTCTTTCTCTTTCTAGATAAATTTCAACAAATAAATATCCTCTTAAGTCACTTAATAAGATCTAGAACAAAATCAAGACGAGGAAAATTTCATACTCTTATTTCTCCAAACAAAAATTTTTATTTTCATTTTTTAATTTTTTTTAATGAAGCATTTTTTATCCACAAAGTAGTATTTCTAGAATTTAATATTTCTTCAAACAAGTAATTAAAACCTTATATTTGAATACCATGGATAAGATCTTTAATCATTGTTTCTTTCTTTAAAAATTGTAGGGATAATCTTTTATTTAATCTTAATTCACAACTTAGAAAGGTGGTTAGAAATTTAATTTTAAATCTATTAGAACATGAGAGGAATTACAAAAGAGAAAATTCAAATTCAATATACTGTTGATTTGTTTGGTTTAATATTTATTTTTAGTCTAATTATAAATGTAATATTTTAATGTTGTTTCTTTTTTTATTTTGTACATAAGTTAACCTAAAACCTTTATCTCAAGCCCATAAATTATTAGCCTATCTCAATCCTAAATGTTGAGTATCAATCTTATTTATAATCATTCTAATGCCTTAACTTGATCTTGGATGCAAATCTATCCAACATATACAAATGTCCTCCTAATGCAAATATTTCTTTGTTTCCCTAGACAATCCTTCCAAATAATTTGATTGTTACCTATATTAGCTTGCATGCCAAATACTTTCAATTGGGCACCAAAGATCTTGTACTATGGACAATCCTTAGGTCATTGTTGACCATCACATCATATCATTAGGATCTTATTTTCATAATACATTAGTTATTGCATAGGCGAATACACCACAATCAACTTATTATCTAGGTCTCTAGTAGTTTTTCTTGGTGTGTATTTGAACTTATTCATTAATATTCAAGGATGGATATTTAGGAAAGAAACTTATCACTTTACCTCTACACACTGTCAATTTCTACAAGATTCTTCTCAACATTACCTATCTTAACATACATAGGGGCACAAGTACCAAATAGTAGGAGAGTAGAAGATGAAACCCTATCATGAATACTAAACATAGTTAGGACCAATTTGCAAGTGCAACCTTGTCCAAATTCAAAGTAGACCTTTTGAACATATCTTTAATATTCTAGACATTACTTATTCAATTTCAAATAAGTCTTGTTGTGCAATTGATTTACAACTACATAAATGGTAGGCAAAAGTGTGCAAGTGATATACATATTTATGCAATTAATGAGATTGCATAAGTGATTGGAGATTCTAAGAATTTGATGCATAATTAGGCTAGGATGATTTTTATACTAAGGCCAACATTGTGCACGTGATGATTGCATGAGGATCTAAATTTGACCATGTCATAGTAGTGACATCTAGTGAACATGATACTAAGACATTGAGTAAGTGAGGTGGAGGGTGTGTTCGTCCGTGCAATGGTGATGTGATGATTTGTTCTTCATATTTCTCTTTGAGCTATATGTTAGTCCCTTTGACTATGTTACTTTCTAAATTTGTGGCAACTGAAATCTAAAGTTGAATTGGCATTTAAGTTACAGATAAAATACATGCTTATCTCTAGTTGTATATGTTTGACATGGTTATTGATGAGATGTTAAATTTGTATGTCACATTGTGAGATCTATGAGTTGTACAAATTTGTCTATAATTATAGATTGCATAAATTACTTAGAAGTGGGAAGTCTATACCATAGATATTTTATTGTAGATGCAATTTTTGTTTAGTTGACCTCATTTGGCCACCTAGTTCATTAGTCTATTATTTCTTATGAGACAAAGGGATGGCGTTGTATTGTGAGACCTAAAATTGCCTACTATGGTGCAAGATGTGTGAGACTTGGAAAAAGTTTGATGGAGGTATATTTGGTGTTAATCATGGCTTCATGAATGTTCGTTATATACTTGGATCTTGAGCACAACATGAATGTTTATGCAAGTATATTTACTAGTGATCAAAATATCATGGAGGATTTCTTGTATGCATGGTTCTTTAGAACAACATGTTAGGATTAAGTAATACTAAGAGAGGGGGTGAATCAGTATTACAACACTTAAAATAAACTCTATACCAATTCCACATAAACCATAAGCATACTAAAATCAAAATAACATAATCAAATAAAATAGAACTCATAACACCATTATTTGTTGTCGAGGAAACCCTGGCCAAGGGAAAACCTCAGTGGGGATGGTACCTACAAGCATGCACTAAAGTATAATGTCCTTGTTAGGAGACCTAGCCATGTTAGGAGATGAATATTACATAGTACAATTCCTTGTTAGAGGGATAAAACCTTGTTAAAGGAATACAACACCCTGTTAGGGGCCAACTGAGCTTACAACTCTTACAATAATACTTTTGTTACAAAGTGTTCTCAGTAATGAACAAAACAAGCATCTCCAATGTTTAGATAGTTCTAGTCATAGTTCTACAAGGATCTCTATCATCCTCTGCTCTGCCATTTGCATATCCACATTCATCATCTCTTACATCAATCACATCTCATACTTCTACAAAAAGTATTCATTCATATATATATATATATATATATATATATATATATATATATATATATCTTTCATATCACCAAGTCATCTCTCTTACCAAATATTACATATTCGACTCTCAATACAAAATAGATTTAATAAAGAAAATATTAAACACATAGTCAGCGCTCTTACATAATCAAAATATAGATTTCCACAACCATAATCCAACTTATCTTGCTAGGAGTTCACGCCATACTCCCCAAATCATTGCTACAGTTCAACTGCTCTGTATCTTTGTTCTGCTGCTATCGTTTGTCTTCAAATCTCTCTAACTCTCTGTAATCATCACCAAAATAAAATCGATCTTAGATGTAGGTCATAAATACCCCATTGTATCTTCCTCTAAGCTCGCACACTATAACTCATCGATCTTGATCTTTGATACCCAAAATACCTCTGTATTTTTGCTTCTATACTTTGTCGATTTCAGAACTAAATCATCAAAACTTAACTTCAAATCAATCGATCAATATGCCAGATATATTTCCATAAATGACAACAAAAAAGTGATGCATATCATCAAAAGGATCACTTGTCAATAATCTCTCCCTTTGGCATTGATGGCAACACTTAACAAAAAATGACTAAGTGTTCCAACACAAAAACTGTCTCTCCTCTCTTCTTCTTCTATTTTGTTTCTCCCTTCTCATTTTTATCTCTTCTCCCCATTTATGTTTTTCATTTTTTTTTTCTCTTCTCCCCCTTTGACAACAATGACAAAGGTGCATAAAATAATACAACTAGCGCTTGCTCACCATTTTCAGAATATCTTGAAAAGAATATTCCAAGATCTTCACTTCTGTGCTCTATGATTCAATCAATAACTGACTAACATGAATTAGTCCATTCAATGCATATGATGAAGTTTCTGTTTCTTTCAACTGTGTAGGCATAGATTTTGTCAGCGATTTTGTTGTCTTCTCCATATGTGATAAATGTACTTCAAGAATTGATAGTTTAGGAGTGATCAAACTCTTTAACAAACCAAATCTTGACATGACTCTCCCTTTCTCTATATCCAATACATTCAGTTTATCCAGAATCCTTGTTAATTCTCTGTCCATTTCTATTACCCTTTGTGAGGAGGTCTCACAACTGTCCATCATACTGTTCAAGGTTGCCCTGTCCTTAGCAATAATGTCTTCAATGTTTTGAACATGTCTGATAGGGTTCAAGCAATAATTGAATATTATCCTACCATGTGCAACACAACTCTTTGCTTTTTCTGTAACAAATTTCAAAATGCCCAAGTCCCATGAAATAGACTGGAAAACTTTCATCAGTTTCTTCTCCAAGTAGATCTTCTCTGCCTTTTCTTCTGCTATCTTCACTAGGGTCTCATATTGACTGATAAGGCCAAATTATTGCCTTTATTTTGTATAATTTTAAATACTCTATTCTAGTTTCTGACAAAATATTTGAGAGCCTAGCCAGTCAAAACTTGTGATAAAGTCCAGATAGAACTGATAAATCATGGGTAGATGTTTGTGACATATTTTGCTAATATTATACATATAGTGCAGTATTTCATAAAACCATCAGAATATATGTTCTAATATCTGGATTTAATTTGATTAAGCTTGTTGCATGAATATTTCCACATCATAACTAACTTGACAGGAGAGAAAGTAGCTAGAGAGTGGTCGACAACATTCAAGGAAGACTGTTGAGGACTAGCTACGACAGAGTGATCATCACAGCACCAGGAAACACGGCTGCTACAATGGAGGAGCCATTATTCCAAGATGTGGGGATGTAGTGTTTCTATATTCCCTCTGCACTTTATTATGTTGAAATGGTTGCCCGAGCTTTATTACCCACACCATGGGATATTGCATTTCCATCTTCTTCTCCGGCATATTTTCAGCAAGATATTTTCTTTTCTGTTTTGTAATAAGTGTTCAATCCTCTATATAGAGGGATTGGACTGATAGTTTGAAGTTAGATAGGAAAGTTAGAGAAAGAAGTTTTTGGAAGAAAACTGTTGTATCTTACAGCAATCTATTTCAAGTTTCATGTATTGTTTTTATGTAATGAGTTTTTGAAATACAATGAA
>MU224171.1:3632592-3654734 GCA_018584345.1 Thuja plicata
GCTTGGTAACCTCATTCCTAAATTGTGTCTCTGCATCCCATATTTCTTGTCTTAACTTGTTTACCTTTGTGATCTTGTCATGATGCAACTTTATTGCATTTGCATCAGAGGTTAAACTTTGTGCACTTGCTGTCAGATCTGAATCTAATTGGGACAGCTTTTCACCATTCTCTTTTATGAAATTTTCAAGTGTGCACATTTTTTGAACTACGATAATAGCTTTTGCAATCATTGGTTCTAATTGACTTGCTAATTTAGAGAGATTTACCTTGTTTTCTACCACTTCTTGGCTGATCTTCTCAACTAGTTTGTGTTGATACTTCTTCTTTGCCCGTTCTTCCAATACCTTCTTTGCATTTACACTTTGAGTGGTGATGGCATCAGTAAGAACTGTAATTTGTTCCATGACTGATATGTCATTTTCAACTTTTACCTTAGGAACAAGTTGATGTAGTATATCCCTAGCTTTGTCAAGTGCTTGGGCTTCCCTATGTGCTTTTCTCATTTTCTCCTATAGGGATTTTCTTTGACATATCACTCCAAACTTTTGAAGTGTTTCAACATCTAAAGTTGATGCATCCCACTTGGGTATTTCAATTACCTCATCAAGTGTTACAGCCAAGATATCTTTCTTTATTACTTTCTTCTTCTTCTTCTTCTTTTGTTGGGAGATGGATTGGTGAACTACCAGTTGTAGATCTTGAGATTGGATTGATTTGGTAGGTGAAGGCCGAGAAGATGAAGCTTCTTGTTGCTTCTGTTCAAAGTCCACCTGTAGGTTATGTGAAGACGTCTCTTCAGTGGCCTTGGGTGTATCAACAGATTTTTCTTCCTTTTCCTTCATGCTATCATCTTTTTTAACTTCTTCACTCTTTTCTTTTTCTTCATCCTTTCTCAATGTTTCATCCTTGTTAGTATCTTCTCCTTTATCCTTTTCAATAGAAAACTTTTACTGAGTCTTGGTTCCATCCTTAATCTCTGTGTCTATATCCTTTTGAGTGTTTGATGCATCTTTAATTTCATCATTACCCATGTCCTCGGGTATGTTATTATCTTTCTTAGATGATTTCTCCTTACTAGAGTTAATATCAATAGCTTCTATTAATATTTGTATGTTGGTCAGAGTATTTACCTTTGCAGTGTCAGTAAGTGTGTCATGTCTGTCGGTATCACCTTTTGCAACAGTGACATGTTCATCTTTTTGCACCTCTTCTGCAGGGTCTTTTCCTATATTGTCATTAATGATATTATCCAGCCATGTTTCATCATTGACATCCTCATTTATGTTACCTTTTATCATCAATTCTTCTTTGGTAACCTCCGCTTCATCATCCAAGTCAATATGAGTTGGGCTTAGTGGAATTTGGCTTTCTTCACTCTGTGTTTTGTCAAGAGTAGTGTCAGGCCATATTTTATTTGCAACTTCAATATTCTTGTTGCCTGTTGTATCACTCTCTTCTCTGTCCAGTTCGACTGATGAATCATTTTTTGCATCTTTAATGATGATGTGTTCTTTCTCCGGGATAGCTTCCTTAGTGGGCTTTTTGAGTATTTTACACCACTTCTTAATGCTTTCCCAATCTAGCTCAATTAGCTTCCCTTGAAGGATTTTGTATGCTCTCATTTTGGGTGAGAATTCCTTTTCATATTTTTTCATCATTTCAACTATCTCTTCCTTCTTTGATTCAGAAGGCATAAGAGTAACAAGTACTTTTTCTCTTATCTCCTTTTCTGTATGAAGTGCAAATGTCCATCTTGCAGAAAATTTGTCCCTTAGCTCCTTGAGTACTTCATATTCCTTGAATTGAAGTGGAACATAATTGTGTTTGCACATTTTAGCTATTATAGCTTCTTCAATTTTATTTTGATCTTCTGGATCAAGTGTTCAACCATTTCCTAATATTAGGATCTGAAATAGATTGTGATTCTGAAATGTTTTTACATATTTCGTCAATGGTTTTAGGGATCAAGGGTTCTTTCCCTTTTTTTACTTCTAGGTTAGCTTCATCCATAGCTGAGTCATCTAGATCTTCTTTTTTTCTAACCAACTTCCTCCTTTTGGTTTGTTTCCCCTTTGGTGAGACTGGTTTCCTCTTGTAGGTTCTCACTCTCCCTTTTTTCAACAGTGAAGGAGTTGCTTCCTCTACTATTTTTCTTCTTGTCCTTGAAGCAATTATTGTCCTTGATCTCTTAGGTGGATGAAGAGGTGGTAAATCTGACTGTGTAGCCTCTGAATCACTCTTTTTTGCATCTTCACCGATGGGTGACTGGCCCTCAGTTTCTTCCTCCTTTCCTTCTGTTTCCTCTTCACCTTCTTCAGTAACTGCAAATTTCTTCGTTAAATCCTTTACCATTTTTTTCTTCTTGTTTACAATTTTCTTGACAACAAGATCTGACTTGATTTTTAGTTTGGCTTCTTCATAAGTGCCAAATCTTGTTTTCTTGTTATCCAATGGTTCATTCAATAGTGCCTTGATGCATTTTGTAGCTTGTCCTATTTGGATTTCATAATTCAGTGGTGATAGCCAAGATTTTCTAGGTACTACTGATTTGATATAAGTAAAATAAGTATCTACCATAAAACATATGTCATCCTTGTGTTCTTCCATCAAAATCTCTGGTATCCTTGTTCTTGCTTGCATCTTTTCCTTAAATTCTTTAAAATATTCATTCATTAAGTTATCAAAATCTGTACCTAATGATTCTATGTGCTCACATATCTGTATGGTAACTGGTTTGCTTATGTCCCATACTACTTTTCCTATGGAAGGAAAGTATTCTTCAAATTAAAAGAATATGCACATAATAAGAGATCCAAACTTACAAGTCTTTGTCCTTAATGACCTTATAGTGTTCATGTTCTCCTCAAGTTGATTTAACAATATTTCTAAAAGATCCATCTTCTTTCCTTGTTTGATGATCTTGTAGGCTGTGCTCAAATCCGTGCTTGCTATGCTATTCATTTTTTCTGGCCTGAAAGATTTTATATCCTACCACACATGCACCAAACTTAATTTCCTCTTTGGTGATGGTGTTAACCTTGAGACCTCTGTTATCTGATTTTGCACCTATTAACTTTTCTACTTCCTTTTTGGATGGGTGCTTGTGAGCCTTTGGCTTGTCGGTTGTGGGATATCCAGTCACCGCATGAATAACATCTTTTGTTATTCATTTAGGCTCATCAATCCACAATGTATGGTTATGCATTCTGATAAGAACTATTCGTATCCATTCAGACTTAAAAAACCTATGAAAGTGTAATGCATTTGTTAGACCTTTCACGTTTAGATGCTTGTGCTCTTCTTTCAGGTTTCCAGTGTCATCACATAGTGCCTTATAGGGCTTATCTAGGTCTAGATATCCTACTTCTGAGATCTTGCAATGTATATAGGACCTTACATCCTCTACCAACAAAACCCTCGGTTGGATTTTGGAGAATGCTCTAGAATCATCAGGTTGCGATGCAATTTCTGGGTGTAACGTATATTTAGGTTCAACACAAATACTATTGCTAATAAGATTAATCATTTTCTTCTTATCCTCTTTCAATTTTTCTATTCTTGAAGTAGATGCCATCGTATTTTGAAATTTAGGGCTTTCCGTAATTTAAATACAGTGCGGTTGGTGATTGTAGGTACTTACTGAATCTCTGTGATCGCTCGTGAATCTATTGAGTCGTGTTTGAATCTTGCTGAGGTTGCACTTCAATATGTTCTTCAATCACTCTGCTTAGCTCTGTTTCATTGATCAAAAATCATGGGTGCAAAATGAGTTCTTCTGTCGTGCTTTTAAAACCTTTTGTGCCCTAAATTGTCATTAATGCCCAACAACTTTTTTAGTTTATCAAGACTGAGTTCATCGGTTGAGGCATAAATAACATTGACGGAGTAGGCACAAAGTTTCAAGGTAGCTAGCAGCTTTGGTGATTTCACCGATGATTGTCAGTAAGATGGCGATGAAAACCTCTGTCGGCTCAAAGATCACTGATGTCTATCGGTTACACTTAGCGACTTGGCTTTTGTGTAATGCCCGATACATTTCGGTAAGTAGTGTCAACTTTACTGTTTGTGTTCGCCGATGCTTATTGGTACCCATTTACCGATGGAATTGTTTTTCAATAATATTAAAAGTAACAATATAGTCCATCTTCAATAATGCTAATTTTGTCAATATGATCAATGTGTAATGTAATCGATGCATAATATAACTTGTCATAATGCAGTTCCATACTTACTTGTCATAATGCCACCAGATCCATTGGATGGGGTGTCATCATTTTCATTGCTTGTTCCATCACCTTCAGTGTTTGTATCTTTTCTCTACATATTGTTTCTCATCTTCTTGATGTCATCAATGGTGTTTCCATTGGGATAAGTGCTTGTTTCTGTCAGTCAGTCTTTGCAATCTTTTATCACATGTCCAACCTTATGACAATGTAAACATGCCATACCTGGTTTGGTCTATCCTCTTGGTCTTCTAGTCCATTTTCTCATATAGTTGGCATAAATATGACCATACCTTCCACATGTTGTGCAGTTTAAGCATGTGTTATAGTCCCAAACATATGAGTTACCGATTCTTGTTGGTTTATAGCCATTATCAGGTTCTTTTGGTGTCCATGATTTCTTGTTCTTTTTATAGCACTCCTGATGTGTATGTCCATTCATTTTACAGGTAGGACAATAATTGTCCATGCAGGTTTCCTTCTTTGGATTTGTCACCTTGGATATTCATTCATGTTCCTTGTGTCCTTTCTTGTGACATTTATAACAATTACCAATGAAAGTAGATTGCAATTGAGGAATACCTTTCATTTTGTTTTTGCAAATGTTTGAGGTGTGGCCTAGTTTTCCACAGTGATTGCATGACATCTTATTGGTTCTTGGAGTTATATAAGCATTCCTTTGATCTGATTCTCCATTGTCGGTGTACCCTAGACTTGTGTAGTTGTTGACTCTTCTTTGTCTGTCAAGAAAATCATCCATTCTTTTATTTCTATCTTCAACTTTATTGATTAATTCATTGTGCTGATTCTGAATTCTGACTTCATGCTTCAGATTTTCATTCTCTTCTCTTATCTCACCGATGATCTGTATTCTTTCAATGAGTTCAGTATTTAATCTATTTGCCTCTTGACTCATACGAATAATCTGATTGGTAATCTCATGGTGATGATTAGTAAGTCTTTGAATCTCTAATTATTTTTCTTTTAGCTTCTCTGTGATTTTCCTCCTATCATCAATAGCCAATGTTCTCTCTGATTCAGATTTTCTTGTATCATTCATGCCATCAATCATTTTTACCATCTGAGTCTCTTGACCGATTTGCAACATCTTGATTTTCTCTGTCAAATGTAGATTGATCTCTTGTAGACTTGTGATCTCTTCTACTGATGTGTCTAATGCTTTGCTTGTTTTTGATTCAACTGAGTTGAATTAATCTGGGACCTCCTCCTCTTGATAATATTTTTCATTAAGCATAGATGCCATAATCTTTCTTTCATCAAGAAACTTTCTCATGCTCACTCTCGCCTCTTTGTACTGCTCATAGTAAATCTGAATTTGTAACTGCTCATTCTCAATAGTCTTGTCCAGTCTATACTTTTCCATTGTCGTGATCTTTTCTCTTAAGTATTTAAGCTTTTCAAGAGAGAGACTTAGCTCTGATACCAATTTTTGGAATTACTGGAATGATGTACTGAGAGGGGAGGGGTGAATCAGTACCTCTAAAACTTTTATGTGATTAGCCCATTAGCCTTTGTATCATCAGATTTGTATATTCACCTATCTATCTGTTCATCTTTCTTTATGTATGTGAAATCATAACATAATCTCTTTACATGTTTAAACATTCAAGAAACATACATGAAGGTAAATAACACATAACACAAGATATGATATCGCAGAAAACTCCTGTTAGGAAGTAAAAACTGCGGTGGGGATGTCACCCACAAAAATTCACTATCTGCAAATAAGATGGGAGTTAGTTAAGGCTTACAATTTGATCCCTTCTGATGATCTACCCTGTTAGGAGTATTAGAGTGGAGACCTGTTAGGATCTACTTCATTTGAAGATTTAGCAACACCGTTAAGTGTGCACTCTGTTAAGAGATTTGTCAAGAACTGTTAAGTCCACCTTGTACTAAAGGATTTCTGATGTGATGCACTTGTTAGAATGAAACTACATTATAAATGTTGATATGATAGTATATGTAATCTTTAATTGCTGATAACAGATCCTATAAAGCTTACAATGTATATGTAATCACCTTGAGTGATTGAATGATACCTTGTCTCTGCTCGTCGGTAGCCTTATCTGTGTTCTTGAGAACTGATATGATATATTTCTTAACTTTGCATGAATTCACTTCTGCTTCTTAGATGCTCTTCATGGCTACAATAATTTTTCAACTATATTTATTACAATGATTGAACATCTATATATACTAGTTTCTAGGTCCATTCTTGATTCACGCTTTTCAAGTTTAACTCTAGATCCAAGGTTTACAACTTGACCTTGATCTTTAGTTAGTTATGTTTTTAGATCCGTTAGGATGCTTTAAAAAAATTACAATATACTTTCTTGACCCTCAAGTAATTATTTAAAACAAATTAAAACTCTATAAATAGAATTATAATGTTTTATCTGACGTGGAAAGTCAGATCCACTATTTGCGGGTTCTGTAACTGACTGTCGGTTCTGATACTCGGGCTGCTCTGTCACTCTGTCGGGTTTCTTTCTTTCTTTTCTCTGTCAGGGTTCTGCTCCATTGGTGTCCCTATATTAAACTATTTTTCAAGTTCCTTGCCTTTTCTGCTCTATTAGTGATGTTCTTTTTCTATGTTGTCAGTTTAGTGATTTTGGATCCGTCGGCGATGTTCTGAAAAACTATTTCTCTGGTGATGTCCTTTATGCTTTGTCATCAGTTCAACACTTGTTAGTTTTTTTCAGGTAATTTTATACTTAGCATTTTTATGAAAAGCATTGTCATTTCATTGGGTAAGGCAGTATGCTGTCTTTTGAGTATGCCTATACCGATGATCTCTGCTATGTTTTTCCTTTGCAATACTAATGGAAAAACTTAATGTCATCAGAATCCTGTATCTCTCTTTCACCTGCCTCCAAATAATTTTAATCATACCAAATAGTTCTGCATCAACCCATGTGTTGTTCTTCCTTCTCTAACTCTGTGAAATCTGAATACTAGTAGGTATCCCTTTTCTCCAACCACTAGTGTTCATGCTTGGAAACTTATGCTCAATATGAATGTACATGTGAACTAGTAATGAACCAAATATGAAGGTTTTGGACTGGTCTTTCTTTATCAACTTTACATTATCCAAAAACTATTGTGCCAACACTTCGCATAGGTTATACTTAGCATTTTCTTTCACCATTCTGTAAGCCATCATAATGACTCCAATAGATACTGAATTCAACTAAAAGAGGGGTAAAATTTTTATTGAATACCAAAGAGTACAAAACAACAGAGGAAACAAGGAGCACTAAAGAGCTTTATCCTGGTCAACAAGTTGAACCAACTTATGAGATAAATCAGGGGGAAGCATCCTATGATCAACAATATTCCAATCCAGCGCGTGCTTAGAAGCCCATTTAGCCAAGAAAACAGCCACACCGTTCCACTCCCAAGGGATATGCATAAAAGACACAGATTCCAAAGAATTGCATAACTGGATGATCTGTTGAATAACCTGAGCCAAATTCCAATCCACATCCACAAGGTTTTGTCTATTCAATAAATTCACTACCACCTGCAAGTCTATCTCATAGGTAATTCTTCTCTAGCCACGTTGACAACACTGTTCCACTGCAACCAAGATAGCAAGGGCTTCCATGAGGTTATTTGTATGGTAACCCTTGTAGATAGAGAATAGAACCTAAGAATCACCAAAGCTATCACGCCCAACTCCCCCAATGCCAGCTGGTCCAGGATTTCCTTGAGAAGAACCATCAGTGTTGATTTTAAGAACTCCAGACTGGGGAGGAGTCCAATGCCCCTCACAATTAACATGCTGAGAGCACTGCCTGGCTCTATTCCCAGCGCGTCTATGGGGCAGAGAGGGGGCATCACCCTAAAGAGTAAATGAAAGGTGTGAGTAAATGCCAGCATCTCCCAGGTCCAAACCTCCACAAAAGTCACATTTTTCCAGGAGTGTTTCATGAATAGAATGAGCAATTTTCCCCCATAGGTGCCTGATCCCCACCTACACATCATGAAAGATCCTCCTATTTCTCTCAAGCCAAATATGCCATAAAATAAAGGAAGGGCCAATAGTCCAAGCAACCTAAAGAAAAGAGGTCTTGGAAGGGGGATGGCCCAGACGGTCCCAGAACTTAGACAAGGAAGAAACATGCTAGCACGAGCATCCCCAAACACCCCACTAGAAGTGCCAAATTTGCTTGACGAAGGGGCATTGAAAAAAGTTGGGAGATAGTCTCTTCACTATTGCGGCATAAGACACAGATGGAGGGCCCCTAGAAGCCTCTCTTGCAAAGATTCTCCCAAGTAAGACAACAATTGTAAACCAAAATCTAGAGGAAAAAGTTACACTTAGGCCAAGAAAGGCTATTCCAAGCTTTCTTCCACCAAGAAACCTCCACCTCGCCAAAAAGTTGCTTAGTCAGTGCAAGGTACCCTGAAGAAAGAGAATACTTTCCAGAAGAAGCACCTCCCCAAGCTAAAACATCAAGTTCCTGCAGAGAGTTGCACTCCCTAGAAGCCAAGATCTAAGAAAGCTCCAACTGATCCCCCAGAGAACCACCTGACGGTCAATCAGAAGAATTCTTCCATCTGTAACCAACAGCAAGGCCTAGGTTATGAGCCTCCTTATAATGAGCCACCTTATTCCATCGAGCAGAAAGGAAAAGATCATAAAGAGGTTGTAAGTGTGGATGAGAGGACAAGAGAGGAGGATGCCCATTCCAGGAATCACTCCAAAATAGAGCCTCAGTGCCTCTGTTACAGATCCAAAAAAGACTTCTCTTTACCAGGTGAGCACCAATCTTGAGGGTATTCCACACCATAGAGCCTCTTCCCTCAAGAGGAAACATGGAAACATCTGAAGGTTCAATGCCAGGTAAATACTTGTATGACAGAATACGGGCCCAAAGTTGAGACTGACTGGAGCACCAGTGCCAATAGAGCTTGGCAGTAAGAGCTTGACTGCACAAGATAGCTGAACGAAGGCTGAGGCGTCCTTCCTTTTTTGGCCTACAGATAGTATCCCAATTGATGAGGCTCCATTTAGAATTTTTGCAAATTGCCACTCCAAAGAAATTGGCAAGAAAGAGCATCAAATTCCTTAATAAAATACACCGGGGCAGCCTAAACCATGCTTCTATATATAGGAAGGGCCTGAATCATAGATTGCAAGAGAGTCACCCTGCCAGTAGTAGAGAGCCACCTATGAGTCCAATGATTGACTTTTGTCAAAGCTTGTTGAGAAAGCTCTACCAGAAAATCCTGGGCTATCTTCCCACCACAATAGGGACACCCAGGTAAGTCAGAGGGAGAGTCTCAATCTAAAATCTCAAGATATTAGCAATCCTCCATTGAATAGGCTCAGGAGTGTTGAAGAAAAAAAAAGAGGACTTGTGGTCATTGATTTTCTGACCTGAGGCAATCAAATAAGTATCCAAAGTGAGCCGAAAGGCTTTAGCTTCCCAAATCTGTGCTCTCTTAGCAAGGGCCGTGTCATCAACAAACTAGAGGTGGGAAAGAGTGGGCAGACCATTTCCCCATTGCCAGCCCTGAATTAGATTTTGGGATACATGAGAATTGATAAGTCTGCCAAGTTCCTCATCCGTAATGATAAACAAATAAGGAGAAAGAGGATCTCCCTAGTGAAGAATGCTAGAGGCCCCAAATAACTCAGATAGTTCACCATTAAGAAGGATCGAGAAGGAGGGAGTAGTAACACAGCTCCAAACCCAGCTAACCCATTCCTAATTGAAGCCAAAAGCCAGAAGAACTTTTCGCAAGAAACCCCAATTGACTTTGTCATAAGCCATAGCCATATCGAGCTTGAAGAACATGGCGCGCTCTCTAGAAGTACACATAGAGTGAATGGATTCAGAAGCAATAAGCACCCCATCCAAAATTTGTTTTCCAGCCACAAAACCCCCTTGTTCCTTAGAGATAACCACGGGAAGCCAAACTTTGAGCCTCTCCACTAGGATCTTAGTAATGATTTTATAGACCACATTACAAAGAGAAATGGGACAAAAGAAGTCCATCTGATTAGCCTCTTCCTTCTTTAGAATAAGGACTAGGAAAGTAGCATTCAAAGCCCGGAGCATATCTTTGTTGGAATAGGACTCCTAAACCTCATCCAAAAGGTCTTGATTGATAATATCCCAAAATTCCTTGAAGAATTCAACAGGGAAGCCATCAGGCCTCGGAGCTTTGCCCTTACGCAAGCTAAAGACCACCTCCTCCAAGTTAGACATACAAATCGGCCGCATAAGAGAGTCATTCATCTCTCCGGTCACAATAGAGGGAATACAGGACAAGATCGTATTCTCCTCAATCTCCGCTGGAGGCAAGTCATCTAAAAAGAGAGCAGAGTAAAACTGAATAGCTTCCCTGGACATAGCTTGAGAGGAGGTTAGATGTGTTCCGTCAGAAGTAACAAGAGAAGAAATGTAACTCCTGTTACGTTGAGCCTGCATAGATTTATGGAAAATATGGTGTTCTTGTCCCCTTCTTGAAGCCAGTCAACTTGAGCCTTCTGTTTCCAATAAATTTCTTCTCTAAGATCCGACTCTGCTAAATCACTAGAAGCTTGGGATTCTTCTATGCCAAGAGCTTCAGAAAAACCCAAATCCTGAATCTGCCTAGTTATAACATCCAGACGATCCTGATCCCTCTTCTTCATTATGTGGAGATTACCAAAACAAGTCATGTTCCAATTCTTCAACTTCCTTTTGACATACTGTAACCTTTTAGAGAAGGAGAACATAGCAGTGCCATAGGCAGGGCCACCCTGTCTCCACCAGTGAGCCATTAAATCATGGAGAGAAGAGTCTTTAAGCCACATCAACTGGAACTTAAAGGGAGACTTCTTAGGGATGGCAACATAACTAGCCATGAGCTTAATAGGCCAGTGGTCAGAGCCTCTCCAATCAAAAATTTCAAAAGAGAGAGAAAGAGAGCCACAATTCCAAAAGCATGAAACTAGGAACTTGTCTAAGCGTTCTGAGATGGCATCATCTCCAACCCTTCTATTTTTCCATCTAAAGAGCCCATTAAGAGGTTTGACATCAGAGAGATGTAAGAGATCCCTATTTTCCTTAAGAAGCTCAAAAGAAGGACCCAAGCGAGCCAGCCCACCCCGCTTCTCCTCTAGACTAATGACAGAGTTGAAATCCCTGGCTACAATCCAAGGCAAGAATGGGTGATAGATTCTGACATGCCTAATATGTGCCTAGAGCTTAATCTTGCCAGGGAGATCAATAGGGGCATACACATTAGTAACAAGAATCATCTCTCTAGTTTCCAGAGAAGAGACCACCATTGAGAGAGCTGAGTGACAAGAGATCTAGTAGAGAGGCGTAACTTTCCTAGGATCCCAACAAATGGAAAGACCAGTAGAGCTCCCTAAAGAACCAACACACTGACATTGCCCCAGAAACCAAATATTAAGAGCACATCTAAACATAGAATACACTAAAAGCTTGGTCTCCTGGATACAAAGGATATCTGGAGAATGATCAGCCACCAGCTCATGAATAGCTTTTTGTCTGGGGATGCTATTCAACCCCCTCACATTCCATGAGAGAATAATCATTGAGTAGAGTGGGGGAAATGTTCATCCATGGTATTTACAGCCCCAGACTCTACCAATAAATCTCTTGTAAGTTTAATTTTTCCCTGATCCTGCTTTTGCCCAACTCTTGAGGGAGTAGAAAAAGAGACTTTCTTAAACAGTCTTTGCATTAGGCCCAAAGCAAGAAAAGATCCCTTTCCTTTACTAGAGGCAAACACATCCTTGACCAAATCTACTAGAAGAATATCCTTTTCCTGTGGAGCAGGAGAAACCACAAGGTCACCAGACTCAGGGCCAATAGGGTTCTTCGGCTTCTACTGAACTACAACATCCTGGTTGCCAATAAGAATAGAACTCCTCCCATCTGAGCCAGTAACCCCACACTGAGAACCTGCAGGAATGCCTTCTTCTATGACCATGTTGTCTAACACCTCAAATCGATTGAACCCTGAGTCCACTTGCCGATCTAGATGAGATCACTTCTGACCCCTTCCCTTAGCATGGTTGTGAGTAGGGATAAAACCATCCTTATTAGGACCGGTAGTGTTAGTTGGCCCTTGCCCCTGACTTGAAGTATTCATCTGAGCTTTCCCTTTACTAGTACTATCAGTCTAAACTTTCCCTTTTCCAGTACTAACAGTTTGACCATTCCTTTTACCATCATTAGCCATCCTTGGGCCTGAGAACCCGCCAGGAGTACCATTGCCTTTAGAGGCTTGAGGGCATTAGCACTGTAAATGACCATACTCATGACAAATGTGACATTGGAAGGGAAGGGATTCATTTTCTAGCTGCTGAATCCAAGAAGAAGAGCCTAGGCAAATTTCTAAAGAATCTGGCAAAGGATTATTTAAATCAATTTCAACACAAATATGGGCATAAGAAATAACCTTTTTATCCAGTGATTGATGTGCTATAGCAGTCAGCTTCCCAAGCAAAGCAACAATCTGTCAAAGGATATCCTCACGCCAGAACTCCAAAGGCAACCGTGGCAGGAAGACCCAAATAGGAACCCTCGAAGGGAGATCCTCAGCAGAGTTGAACCCCGTATGCCAGGGTTTGATGAAAAGTCCCACACGGTCATAAAAATATTGGCCTCCTTCAAAGACCCGATCCTGATCGAACATGCAAGAGAAAGCCACAAAAAAGTATCTATTACCAGCTAGCATAATATCCATATCACCTTCCACCTGCCACGAACAACGAATCTAGGCTTCTAGAGCCGACAAGGAAATCTGGATACCAAGAAACTTGCATATCAATGCATGTTTGGCCAAATAGTCCACATCTTCCATTACTGCCTCCAGAGGGTTAACCAACACAGGCCGATCTAGGCTACGCAGAAGGTAGCCATTAAATTTATTCAACTTCAAACTCTCTCCAACATAAAATGTCTCCTTTGCCTGTGAGCTCACCCCGGGAGAAGATCCACCTCCAGCTGAGGCTCCAACAAGAATGAGACTCTTGGAAACCCCATTCGCGACCATTAGAGCCTAGAAAACAAACTCCCTTGCTAGATGGGCTTGATTTTATTCTACTTTTGCAGATCTTTCTGCTCTCACCAAACCCTATGTTGACACCAAGCAAATCTGCAAGAAAAAAACCAAAATAGGCCCCGAAACCCCGACCCGACTGTAGGGGAAACAATGCACAACACTTCATAGCCACCAAACACCCACCCCCACACCACAGAATCTGAGCCCACCCTTCATACACATAGGTAAATGCTACAGCTAGCATACACAGGCTGGCTATCGCCCAACTCTCTCCTTCCACTGTAAACTTCAACATATACTGAATTAGGTCTACTACTATAGTAGAATTTATAACCAAGTATCATAGCAATCAATCTCACATCCTGTAGATAAATTTCATTCACTATCATAGCTCTCCTATCCCATTTCGAGTGTGTTAGGGTTTCAACTTGCTTCTTAATATGCTTCTCTTCTACAGGGATGATTCCAATATTGTCCAGTCTAGTAATCTCATGTATTAGTTGACTTCAAATATTCACAGGTTGTTCACCTATCCAAATAAATTGATCATGAACTCTACTCAACAATATCTTAAACCATTTGTCTTCGCTGAATTCGTATAAGTCCAAAATTTTCATAATGTTTAACTCAGCTACATGTTTGACCTTATCTCTCATTATGACATTGTCAGTCATGTACTCCATTTTAGTAGAAATATCATCAATACCCAGTATGTCATACTTGCAATGAATATATGTCATAATGTCTTCAACATGCAAAATGCCATATGGTGTCTGGGAAAATGTGGCTTTGGGATCATCCTCACATGACTTAAAAGGATGTTTATTAAATTTGTACCTAGGTCTATCCACAACATCATATATCATAGCTGCATCTATAGTTTCTGTAGATGTAAATGATGTAAATACCATTTACATGCTGAATTCTGAGTATATGCTTTGCTCGATCACACCAAGTAGTCATTGGATAGTCTGAATCTCTCTGCTCTCTTATTTCCTTAGGTCATTTATCTTCAAATAGTAAGGAAATAGATAACCATTAGGTGCTTTATACAATGTTAAGTGTAAAAAACTCACATTACCCAATATTGTCCAGTAAGTCATAAATCTCACAATCACAATATATCCATCATCCAATGTTGCACTCTTAGATATAAGTTCCATGATGCCAGCCAATACCATACCTAAGCTCGCTAGAGAACACTTTGCAAAATTAGGGGCAAGATATATTCTTATATCTTCATCAATACTCCCCCTAAGGCCATGCTCGACCATTCAGGTTGATTCTTCTTTGTTATCATCAGTCTAAGATCTAGTAGCATCAACTGTCTCTCCCTGAACCAATATCTCACTTGTCTCTTTGATTTCCCATATCTTACCATGGGTGTTATCTTTTGCTTTCTTGAAACAACAGTCAAAATCACTCTTTAGTTCTGAAATAATTTTACCATTATTATTGTCATTCTTCTTTGTGTTCATAGGAGGTGGTACTCTTCTATTATTTGCTCCATTATACCTGCAAAATTTTGCTATATGTCCTAGATTGTTGCATTTATAACATATAGGAGGTCTTTTGTCTTGATTTACTTGTAGCTTACAATAATTTTCAATGTGTCCAATGTTATTTCATTTGTAACATGTAGGTTTCACTGTAGGTACTCTTCTATTGTCTTGTCTATATCTAGATTGATTGAGTTTCATGCATTCTTGTTTCTTGTTCCCATATGCATTACAATTAAAATAATAACCAAATTTTTTTTTAAAAGGGGCATTACTGTTAGAGTAATAGTCTATCGGGTTATTAATTAAATCATTATGATCTAATTACTAACTCACCTATTCACTCTAGTTTTCTTTAGCTAACCTTAGGGTTTCCCTTTTAGGATTTCGTGATTCCTTTTATAAGGATTCACCTCTTAGTTTTCATTAAGGAGAAGGAGATTGTATTTTGTAATTCAGTTGTTGATAATAGAAGCTTTTTTCTTTCAACATGGATTTCATGTCTCTGGCTTTTTGGCCGCCATAGCTCTCTGTTCTTTTGTCTTCTCTTTTGTCTTTGCTTCTAGTTTGTGACAGTCTTGCATGCAAGTGTTCTTGGGTGGATTTTTTTTTCTAAAATCTAACATGGTATCAGAGCTCTCCAGCTGCTCGCTGTTCTGGTTTTGTTGAAGCAAGCGAGGGTTTCAGAGGTTTTCTAGTTTTTCAAAAGGTTTTTGTGTGGATTTAGGGGGGACCTTTGTTTCTGGTCACTTTGGGCCCAAACGGACATTACCATTGCGCTCAGAGCACCCAAAAACCCCAGAATCCATATAAAGCTTGTCCATTTTGGACAACTTGACCCCGAGGCAAAAATTTCTTGGTTTCCAGTGCCGTATGGGCACGGAAACCGAGAAAAAAATTAAAAAAAACCTTATTTTTAAGGTTTTTATGTGTTTTAAAAAACGCGTGCAGTGTATTTGGTTTTTTCCGCCGTCGCGCCACCGCCGGGCCACTGACGCTCCACCGCCACCGGTCGGTGACCGGTCCGCCACCCTGCGCGCTCCGCGCCCCCAACCTTCCCGCCGCTTCAGTCTCCGCAACGCCTCCGGCCGCCGCCGAACCCCGCCGCTTTGCAACCCCTGCCACCCCGCCGGCTGCTCCGCTCCTCGTCCCTCAACTCTCAGCGGCCCCCGCCGCCTCCCGGCCTGCCTCTCCGACCGGCCCCCGCCATCGGCTTGCCACTCCACCCGGCCCGCCACCGGTGGCGCATTTTTAATAGCCCTCGCGGGCTCTACTACTAAGCAGCCAGTCCTATGAGGGACCAGGGGCTTAGGTCCAGCCCCCTGAGCATGCCATGCGCCTGGGGGCCCATTTTTTTCTAGCCCTAGGGGCTTAAACTCTTTTTTGAGGCCTTTCTGACCCCCCAGGACTGTTTTCTCTCTATCTTGAGCATCCGGGAGTCTTTTTCTGACTTCCATATACCATCGGAAAGCTCTTTCTAAGCAATTTCTGATGATGGTAGTTAGGGTTTTGGGTTCTACCATTTTGATAGCATTTTTTTTGTTGAAGTCCGATGTTTAGTTTTGCCTTTCGGGAGCCATATCTGGCTCATCCGGACTCCTTTTTTGGCAAACTAGATATCGTCGGAAAGCTAGTGCAGTGAAATATTTAGTTGTAGGGGTCTTTTTTCTAGATTCTTCTCTAGGTCATCTCTCCTTTGAGTTTGGCAGTTTTTGCACTCTAGTGGATTGCTTGGGTTTATAGGTCCTGGGATCTCTTCTACTGTACTTATGGCTCACTCTTCTTTCTGAATTCTGAGCTTGTTTCTTTTCCACTGTTGCATCTTTGTTCTATAAATGCACTAAGATAAAGTGCCTACTTCTGCATTTCTAGAATCTTGTACACCTTGTATGGTTTTTGTACTTGCACTTTGTTATAAAGTGCCATGGGGGGTTATGATGATTATGCCATTTTAGGCGCATCTACCTTTGTCAAGTGAGCATACCTTCCACGACATTAGCCCATGCTGTGTGTCAGTGAAATTGCCCTTTATCCTGTGTGTGTACTTCTATTTCATTTCAGTGTTCCTGTCACCTCTCCCTGTTCAGCATTATGGGGGGGTTCACCTGTTGGTTCTATTGCTTCCTGGTTCTTTCTTCTGTAGATGTTTCTGGCATTGCATTTCAGTGTTCCTATCACCTCTCCCTGTTCAGCATTATGGGGGGGTTCACCTGTTGGTTCTATTGCTTCTTGGTTCGATTGATCAGCTCTTCAGACATTGTCTTCTCTACCTGGTCATGCACTTTAGTGGGGGTTCCAGCAGTCTCTTCTGATAGAGTTTTCAGCTTCATGCTTCAAAGATGCTTCTTGCTCATTCTTGTTCCTCTCTCTGGGACTTTCCCTAGATTGAAGGCTTAGTTTCCTTCATCTAGTTTATTTCTTGTACTTGGGTGCCTGATCAGGCCTTGTTGCCGGGACCCATCTTTCCTGCTTTCTGCAGTAGTTTCCTAGGTTTTGCTTCTCCCTAAGCTTATCTTAAGGGGGGGTGTTAGAGTAATAGTCTATCGGGTTATTAATTAAATCATTATGATCTAATTAATAACTCAACTACTCACTCTAGTTTGCTTTAGCTAACCTTAGGGTTTCCCTTTTAGGGTTTCGTGATTCCTTTTATAAGGATTCACCTCTTAGTTTTTATTAAGGAGAAGGAGATTGTATTTTGTAATTCAGTTGTTGATAATAGAAGATTTTTTCTTTCAACATGGATTTCATGTCTCTGGCTTTTTGGCTGCCATAGCTCTCTGTTCTTCTGTCTTCTCTTCTGTCTTTGCTTCTAGTTTGTGACAGTCTTGCATGCAGGTGTTCTTGGGTGGATTTGTTTTTCTCAAATCTAACAATTACCTCTGCAATCTCTTTTTCATGTGTCCAAACTTGTTACAACCAAAACATCTACCTCTAAAAGGTTTGATCTTCTCTTTAGGTTCTTCAAGAGTAGGTTTTTCTATATCAATCTTTGCATCTTGTTTCTCTTCCTGATTCTTGGAACATTCAACTTCATTGAAGCCAATACCAGTCATATCTCCTTTAGGTTTTTGTCTGTCTCTTTTTTCATCAATCAAGCCACTGCTCATGTGAAGTTTCTCAATGTGTTTCTTTGTCTCAACATGTTCACCCTTTATGATCTGATTGTATTTCTCCAATTCTAGATACTTGTTCTTGTAATGGTCAACCTTGTTCTTCATTTATTCCATCAAAACATTTGCATTTTTCAAATCTTCTTCAATCTTGTTTTTAGCATCTTTTTCCTGTTGAATATCTTTAGCCATTGCATCATTCTCAAGCTTCAAAGTGTCATTCTCTTTTTCAAGTTTCTTTATCTAATCTGAATTACCATTATCTAAATCTTCCTTTATCTAAACCATAAGTTCTTGTCTCTCATTTATAGAAATTTCAAGCAAATCTTTCAGTTTCTTGATGAATCCCTCAGTTCTCCTTAATTTGAATCTCAAGTCACCATTTTCTGCTTTTTCTTTATCAAGGTCTTCAAGTACAGCTTCAAATATCTCTTGCAAATTATCTGAATCCATTATGATCTCCCTTAAGCTATTAGGCTTTCTCTCCAAGGGCCAAAAGAAATGATACCAATTGTTAGGATTAAGTAATACTGAGAGGGGAGTGAATCAGTATTACAACACTTGAAATAAACTTTAAATCGTAAGAATTATTTATTTTATTAGCGTATTAATAAATTTGAAACTAATCCCATCTTCAATAGGGGCATGCTTAAATGCATATTCTAAACTTTGATTTCAAATGAATTATTTAAATAAATCAAAACTTAGAATGTACTTTTAAATTAAAATCCATTAAAATCCATAACTTATGGTTTATTCATTTACAGGGAATATGGTGGGGAAAGATAATTGGAGTTGGACTTCAGACATTAGTCCTCGTAGTGATTACTTCACGTACTAACTAGAACAAAGAGGTAATAATTTGTTTTGAACCCAACAAAACTTTTCAATTTCTATATTTAAAATCAATGAGGGCTAATGAATCTGTGTAATTTATACAGGTTGAATATGCTGCTGATCGTGTTAAACGTACTGATAATTTTGAGAAACCCAGAGAGACCTATGAATCATTTAGTTAAATTTGGCTATTCTCAAATGACATTTAATTCAGATTAAAGGTAAATTTGTTTGATATAAGTATGAAATTAGGTAAAATGGGTTGGTTAGCACACTCTAAGTTTTGACTTGTTAGATAAAATGGAATGGTTTGCATACTCTAAGTTTTGACTTATTTTGGTGGTTCATCTGAAATCACACTAATAGATGAACCCTATAAAAAAAACTAGTTTGATTTTGGATGACCACCTAAACAACTCATAACTTAAAATATTCTATTTAAACTTGACCATATAAAATTGTTATATACTATCCCGTCATTGAATAATATAATATTTTAGTATAATAATTGAATTCATGCCAATAGAAAAGAGAAATAAAGTTTGTATTGCTTAACCCATTGAAACAAATATTATATTGGAAGGAGTTTGATTTGCATTATCTTGATGCTTGTTGGTTTTCCAGTGCCTGAATGGAAAGAAGTTCTTAGTTGCAAAAAAAATGTCTCGATGTTGGGTTGTCAAGGATATACTTTTTCCCCAAGGTTTCCAATTTTCACGAAGAACAGATAAATTGTTGAGATTTTGATGAGCTCACATTTGTCTGGGCATTGAAGTGTCAAGGTGATCTTAAGCTTCAATACTTAGTCAAGTTGAATTTCTTGACATGTACAACTTATTGATGCAATTACTTTTATATAAAAAGATAGCATCTTCATTCACCGTTAGCGCACCTATAGATGGAATTGTAAATCAAATTGTCAAAAGGAATATTCATCACAATCACCTTCTATTGTTTTGTGATAGATCATACCTATTTTAAGCAAGGTTGTGGTTATGTGATGGTAATGCCACAAGGTATTTATGAAGAGATGTTGGGATCATGGCGAAGCTATATAATATCAACTTTAAAATTAGAATTAATCTCTCTTATATCAAACACACTATAATCACAATTGGAGAAAAAAAGTATGAAGAATAAACTTATCTTCATGGCATCTCTATTTTGAAGATTAAAATATTGAAACAAACACAATCAAAATGGAATAAAACAAACTATCATTCTCTTTCTGTGTTTCTTTCTCTTTTAAGATAAATTTTAACAAATAAATATCCTCTTAAGTCACTTAATAAGATCTAGAACAAAATCAAGACGAGGAAAATTTCATTCTCATTATTTCTCCAAACAAGAATTTATTTTTTCATTTTTAATTTTTTTTTACTGGAGGATTTTTTATCCACAAAGTCATATTTCTAGAATCTAATATTTATTCAAACAAGTAATTTAAACCTTATATTTGAATAACATGGATAAGATCTTTAATCATTGTTTCTTTCTTTAAAAATTATAGGGATAGTCTTTTATTCAATCTTAATTCACAACTTAGAAAGGTGGTTAGATATTTAATTTTAAATCTATTGAATCATGAGAGGAATTGCAAAAGAGAAAATTCAAAGTCAGTTTATTGTTGATTTGTTTGGTTTAATATTTATTTATAGTCTAATAATAAATGTAATGTTTTAATGTTATTTTATTTTTTCATTTTGTACACAAGTTAACCTAAAACCTTTATCTAAAGCCCATAAATTATTAACCTATCTCAATCCTAAATGTTGTGTATCAATCTTATTTATAATCATTCTAATGCCTTAACTTGAGCTTGGATGCAAATCTCTCCAACAATACAAATGTCCTTAGAACCTTGTCCTCCTAATGCAAATATTTCTTTGCTTCCCTAGACAATCCTTCCAAATAATTTGATTGTTACCTATATTAGCTTGCATGCCAAATACTTTGAATAGGGCACCGAGGATCTTGTACTATGGACAATCCTTAGGTCATTGTTGACCATCACATCATATCATTAGGATCTTATTTTCATAATACATTAGTTATTGCATAGGCGAATACACCACAATCAACTTATTATCTAGGTCTCTAGAAGTTTTTCTTGGTGTGTATTTGAACTTATTCATTAATATTCAATGATAGATATTTAGGAAAGAAACTTATCACTTTACCTCTACACATTGCCTGTTTCTACAAGATTCTTCTCAACATCACCTATCTTAACATACATAGGGGCACAAGTACCAAATAGTAGGAGAGTAGAAGATGAAACCCTATCATGAATACTAAACACAGTTAGGACCAATTTTCAAGTGCAACCTTGTCTAATGCAAAGTAGACCTTTTGAGCATATCTTTAATAATCTAGACATTACTTATTTAATTTCAAAGAAGTCATGTTGTGCAATTGATTTAAAACTACATAAATGGTATGAAAAAGTGTGCAATTAGTTTACAATTGTGCAAGTGATAGAAATAGTTGTGCAATTAATGAGATTGCATAAGTGATTGGAGATTCTAAGAATTTGATGCATAATTAGGCTAGGATGATTTTTATACTAAGGCCAACATTGTGCACATGATGACTATAGGAGGATCTAAATTTGATCATGTCATAGTAGTGACATCCATTGAGCATGATACTAAGACACTGACTAAGTGAGGTGGAGGGTGTGCTCATCCGTGCAATGACGATGTGATGATTTGTTCTTTATATTTCTATTTGAGCTATATGTCAGTCCCTTTGACTATGTTACTTTCTAAATTTGTGGCAACTGAAATCTAAAGTTGAATTTTTATTTGAGTTATATATAATATACATGCTTATCTCTAGTTGTATATGTTTGACATGGTTATTGATGTTAAATTTTAATGTCGCATTATGAGATCTATGATTTCTACAATTTTGTAGATTCTCTATAATTATAGGTTGCATAAATCACTTAGAAGTGGGAATTCTATACTATGGATATTTTATTATAGATGCAATTTCTATTTGGTTGACCTCATTTGGCCACCTAGTTCATTAGTCTAGTATTCCTTATGAGATAAATGGATGGTGTTGTATTGTGAGACCTAAACTTTCCTACTATGGTGCAAGATGTGTTAGACTTGGAAAAAGTTTGATGGAGGTATATTTGGTGCTGTACGCCTCTCTCTCTGGTTTCCCACAGCTTTCCAAGGGCGGGGGTTAGTAGCAAAGGTTCACAAGTGCATGCAAATCAAGTACGCAAAAACTACTAAACGAATAACAGAAACGTGAGCAATAAAATCTACAAACAACAAAAAGGAAGAAAAACGAATGCAAACCCTTCGATGCTTGAAGCTTCTATTGTTTCTCTCTACTCCTTCCGAAACGCTGTTCTTGATGCTCAGTATTGGCTGGGCAGCGTCTATGACT
>MU224171.1:3659614-3674094 GCA_018584345.1 Thuja plicata
AAGTTAATTATTTAATTAATTTTGGGGATTAGATTAGATGATTTGAGAAATGAATTTAGAAGAAAATAGATGATTAATTAATGATTAAGAAACCATTAATTAATAGATGAAAATTAGGGTTTTTAATGTAAAGTTGCAAGCCTGTCCATTTTAGGGTGTCTATAGGTGCTAATCATGGTTTCATGAAAGTTCCTTATATACTTGGATCTTGAGCACAACATGAATGTTTATGTCGGTATATTTACTAGTGATCAAAATATCATGGAGGTTTCCTTGTATGCTTGGTTCTTTAGAACAACATAGTTATTTATGTAGATTTGCATTATTGGTGGTGTTGGATTGATTCCTGATTGTAAATGATTATGTATCTTCTTGGTGTGGAGATCTTGGTCCACTTTATCCTCTAGATTTATTAGTGTTGGAGATAAGTGGTTGTGCACAAGTGATGTGGAAAATCTTCATTCAAGAGGTATTTGTCATGATATCATGTGTAGTTTGGTATACGTTTAGTAGGAGGTTTAATAGTGATGTGGATAAATCACTTCATGATGAATGATATTCTATAGTTATTGTTGGAATCATGTAGAAACTCTTTGATTTTGGGTCTTATTTATTCTAAGATTTATTTGGACATTTTTCCACAACAAGTCAAATTGTGATATTGCTATTAGGACCCAACTGTGTAGTTTTTTATTCAAACTCATTGAACCAAGTTTTATGAGTAGTGGTTCAATAGAACCCATCTCTAATGAGAATGAAAAGAACACTTAACATGAATTTCATCTAAGTGGTGCTCACATAGGTGAAGCATCGAGACTTCTCAGGAGGTTACCCATCCCAATACTACTACATCTCAAGTGTGATTACCATGGAGTTTTATCCAAGGTTGAGCCCACTTTTCTTGCAACCCAATTTCCAAAACCTTTAGAAAGTGTTGTGCCTTATGAACCGTTCATCATAATTCCCCTTAAGCTTATTAATTGATAAGAAAGATATATTTTCAATAAAAACTCAAATTGTGAAATTGTTATTAGGATTCAACTATGTAATTTTTGAGTCAAACTCATTGACCCATGTTTCATGAGTATTGGTTCACAAGAACCCATATCACATGAGAATGAATAGAAAATTTATCACTCATTGCATCTACATTATGCTCACAAAGGTGAAGCACCAAGACTTCCCTAGAGGTCACCCATCCTGGGAAGTCTCGGGGCTTCACCTCTATGAGCATCACTTAGATGCATAGTGAGTGCCAAGTGTTTTATTCATTCTCATGAGAAATGGGTTCTTAAGAACCTTTAGTTATGAAACATGGGTCAATGAGTTTCACTTAAAAAATACACTGTTGAATCCTGATAGAAATATTACAATTTAATTTTTGTGAAAAATATATCCTACTGTAGACACCTAAAAATGGATAGGCTTGCGACTTGACATTAAAAAAACTAATTTTCATCTATTAATTAATGGTTTTTTAATCATTAATTAATCATCTATTTTCCTCTAAATTCATTCCCCAAATCATCTAATCAATTCCCAAATTTAATTAAATAATTAATTTTATTTAATTAATTAACCTTAATTGATTAATTACCATTAATTAATTAATTAAATTCAATTTCCTATAGTTTAAATTGAAATATTTAAACTTACTAATTAAATTCTTCCAATTAAATTAATTTAGTTTCATCAATAAAGCAATTCTAAATAAAAAAGAATTCAATTATCTCACATGTTGAAAACATTAATTAAATAAATGAATTAAATATTCATTTATCTTCAAAAGAGATAACTCCAATCAGATCACATGGGTTACTCCACCCATCTCTCCAGTTCACATGGGTAACTCCACCCACCTCTTCAGTTCTAAAAGGTAACTCACAATTGGCTCTTCCATCAACCAAACTCTATCTCCTCTTTACCAAATGAAGAGGTGGAGTTTACTGATGGCTTCTCCAGTTCCCTTTGATCTCAACCGTTCATCTCCCTATCTCTAGGATTGATCTCAACCGTTCATCTCATTCTCAATTCCTATATAATAAACCATTCATAACCATTTGAAGGATCCAGGATTTCAAGCTCTCGTGTGCCATTACTCCATCAGTTTGGTTCTAGCATTCAAGCCATCTTGCGATCACACACATATTTCAATTAGAAAATTCTCAAAACTTCTCAAGTCATAGACGCTACCCACACCAATACTGAGCATCAAAAACAACATTTTAGAAGGAGTAGAGAGAGACAATAGAAGCTTCAAGCACTTTGGGACTTGCATTCATTTGTTTTCCTTTATTTTCTTGTACATTTTATTGGTTACGTTTCAAGTTATTCATTTTAGTAGTTTTTGTGTATTGGATTTATATCATTGTAAACCATTGCTACTAACCCCGCCGTTGGAAAGCTTGGGAATCATGAATCACGAAAGAGTAGGCATACATTTTGGTGAACTCGACGTGAAACAAATAACACAAATATTTCTTGTAGGCAGTAGATAGAACTAATCAACCATAGTCGTACGGTCGCAGACCAAAAGATTCATCTTTTTCTCGATATCTATGTTATTTTGCATTTGTTGCTATTCTACCGCAATCGACAAAAGTGTGCCGCAATTGACTGGTTTAATACTGCAATTGATTGCAAGATTTTGCACTGTTATTCTGTCTTCTTCTGTCTTTCTATCTTCTGGTATTTTTGCCGCAATTGATTGTATTTGACCGCAGTCACTTATTGTTTGTCATAATTTCCTGTATTTAACTGCAAATTCCTGATCCGTACCGCAATCAAACGCATCCTACTGCAGAGGAAAGTTATTTGCCACAATTTCCAATATTCTCCCATAATTGAACAAATAGTACTGCAATCGAATCAAAAGCTACATTTCTATTTATTTTTCTTGGTTTATGTGCAAGGTTGACTAACAGTGAATGAAAAAGAGGGTAATCAGACACATACCAGGTGCTAGAGCATTAAGAGCTGCAAGAAGGAGAACCATGAACAATCGATCACAACAAAGGGCTATTCTTGCAATCACAACTGAAGATCAAAGTGAAGCATACACAAGGTACATTAATTCAATTAAAAGACTCACAGGTATGTATAAAGTCACCATTAATTTAAGCAATCTCAATAATCCCAGAGTTTCTAGGTATTCTGCTATTTTGGATTGAAAGTTTTCATTTCTTGAGATACTAAACACTTTCTTTGACAGGTACAAATCGAGGAGGCAAGATACAAATACAACTTAAAATTCATTCACTTGTCGATTTGGGTTTAAAAAGTATAGTGTTTGTCACACATCTCACATCTCACATTTCAGATTTGGGCTTAAAATTGATGTGGGGACTAAAATTGAACAAGGCAAAGAATCTCTTGATTTGGTGCATTAAAATTGAACAAGCAATCAACACCTACTTTTTGGGCTTAAAACTGAACCCTTGTGCTTGTATGGTGGTGTAGCTTAGTTCACATTTCAAAATTTCAGAGCTTAATCGATTTACCTTGTGTCTTGAGTTTTGGGTGCAGTTGCACATTTTGTTAGATTAGACACCTTTATACTTTTTAGAAAGGCCTGTTTGGGGAATGTGCTTCTTCCTCAGAGAATGACCTTAACCAGTAATCCTTCCGATTGGTATATAAACAAGGCATGAACCAAAGTTCCATCTTATCTAGCCAAGCTCGGGCAAGGTGTGTTGATGATAGTCTGGATCGGGTGAATATCCCTATGGAGCCAGCATGGTCAACTAGACTCTTAAGTGAGTCACACACATACAAACTGATTGGATAGACACCATGGACCCTTACTACAACCTTGTTAATTAGAGGCCAACCTGATTTACCTTCGAATAGATACCTTATTATAGTGAAAGGGGTTGCAGAATTCCCCCCCAAGATTCCCAACATATGTGTCCCACGCTATTTATGTAGTGAAAGAGATCTTTACTCCACGACAAAAATACCTGGCAACAGAAAAAACATGGGCGCCTATGTCATGGACCTTCGTGTCCTAGTAGTGTGAAAATTTTTGTGTGAGCTAATGAACACTCAAGCATTGGGCCTATAGCATTGTATTCTAAAGCCATTGACCTAGATTAATCTGACTGTTCATTATTGAGACCTTGTGATAACCTTGCAACTTAAAAAAGTTGTAGAACATACACATTGTCAGTCTTCATTCTTCAAAACACAGTGTCTGTTGTGCTTGTTCTTTGATCAGTTTCTAAAAATGCAAAACAAACATCCAACAATCAAAATGAGTCAAACGTGTTAAATTCTAGGGTTGTCAACATCAACTATCTTGCAAATAAGAAGCCTTGTTCTAGAATATCAAAATTGTCAGACAGTGATACCTATCCTCTAGTCTTTTTTGAGACTATTCCCCTTTTACCACAATTGCCCACATTTTTCCACAATTGACGGAAGTCTACCACAGTTAAACTGTTTATTGCCGCAATCGACCTGTTTATTACTATAATCAGTGATACTGTACCACAATCGACCATTCACTTTTCCGTAATCGATGGAGTTGTGCCACAGTTGACCAGAGATATTTTACACATGTTTTGACCTAAAACCTTGAAAGTACTCTTCATTTTGTGTCAAAGACCAGTGTCTATCCCAGAAAAATGTGAAGAACATTGTGTGAATCTCTAAACATTAAAGATCATCCCTTCTTTGAAAAGCACTATCATTGTCTAAAACATTGTTGGTTCGAAAGCTCAGACTCAAAATATCTTGATCTCATCATATCAAACATCATCATTATCTCTATCAAGTGACTTTGTCCCAGGTAAAAGTCAAAAAATCTTATCTTTTACATCATCACAAATTTGAGATCAAGATATATCAACATCTGTCCTTAGAATTACCCTTGTCCAAAACATAACTCGGATTTCCTTAGAAAGGTTATCCTTTTTTTTTTCTATATATCACTTGTTTTAGTTATAAAATCTGGACCACACTATGTCTCAAACACCTCATGGAGGGCCTTACACAAGGTCAAAGGCAAGGACACAACCTGATGAGTCATATATCAATAGATTCCCTACTTGGGAAATAGAGAAAAAGAACGATCCTTTCATAAATACTAGTTCTACTCTATTCATTGAACAACCCCGTGGGGTAGCTTTTTTCCAAAATGTCACAAAAGAGGAGATTGAAGATATAGAGCAAGATGCTTATTCCACACAAGTAGTTGACACTGTTGTAGAGAGGAATCCCAAACATTACTTAGCCATGGTGATAAATAAGGGAGTCAAACTCCCCGCTGAATTCAATGTGTCAACCATATGGCCCAAAAACCCCCTCGCAGGTCAAAACACTACTCAATCCTCTCAGATACTACCTATTGTTTCTCAAATATTCCCACCATAGACAACACCCACATTGGCATAGATGATACCCAATCAAACCAATTGCACCAACCAAGCAAGCACATCTTCCACTCAAAGCATAACAGGCTCGCAACTAAGTGTGCCCATGGTCACTAGTATGCCTCCACCTTCGGTCTCATGGCCTGGAAAATCAAGCTCTCATGCTATGCCTTCCATCCCACCAAATACCAACCATTTTGAAACTATGCCACTACTGTAGTCAATTCCTACTAGTCTTGGGATCAACACATCATTCCCGCAGGGATCTGTCTTTGTAGGTATGACTTACAGTCAATGCCCACCCAAGGATACACCTTTGCCCATTCAAAAACCAATCCAACCTCAGCAACAACAACCCTATCTTCAGTGTCCACAATACCAACCTCAGCAACAACAACCCTAGCTTTAGTTGCCAGCAATCTAACCCCAGCTTCAGTTGCCACCAATCGAACTCAACAACAACAACCCCAGCTTTCCACAATTCCAACCTCAGCAACAACAGCCCCAACTTCAGTTTCCACAAATCAAACCCCAACAACAACAACAACCCTAGCTTCAACAACAATAATATCAACCCCAGTAGTATCAACCACATTTTCAACAACAACAACATTCCCAATCCCAAAAACAAACGAATCAAAACCCACCATGGGCTACTCATGTGCCCCCATTTCAAAATCATATGGTGGGAAATCAATATCAAGTCCCAAGGATGAGGTCCTATGTTCCTACTCAAGGGACGTAGAGGCGCAACCTCATACCTACTATAGCATAGAGGAACATCATCACACATCAGCCTCAGTATCAAACAGACATGTCGATGCAACAAATGCAAACCCTTCAAACCCAGATAATGGATATGAAAAATTAGGGGCAAACCAAATCCTACATTGAAGAGGATTTATACCCATACCCCTTTGACCACTCTCTTCACATGTCTCCATTCCCAACTCACTTCTCGATAACAAAATTTGACAAATATAGGGGCAATACCAACCCTATTGAACATATTTGAGAGTTTTTTGCTAGTTGCGTCAAAGTTTCACATGATGAGACATATTTCATGCAACTGTTCCCAGAAAGCTTAGCCAGACCAGCAATGGAATGGTTCTCACAATTACCTCATGGCATTCAGGCTTGGGGTGAACTGGCTGAAAAGTTCATTGCTCACTTCCATCATAACATTGAGCGCAAGGTCAGTATAAAGGATCTTTGCAATATCAAATAGAAGGATGGAGATTCTATTGTGAAATTCCTATATATATGGAGGAATACTGAAAACCAAATAACATATGATGTGCTTGAACAAGACCTAATAGTCATGTTCATTAACAATCTGATTCTAGACATGTCATTCACTACAGAACTGCAGTTAGCTCTGAATTTCACACAACTCATTGAACGGGGAGTTCGTTGTGAGAAGAACTTAGTCAAATGAGGAATCCTTGCAGATCCGACCCAAACAAATACAAACAAAAATGCAACAGACAAAGAAAAGTGGTGGAAAAAAAACAAAAATGTCACCAACGATGGTGTCATTGATGTGAAGACAGTCAACTACACACAACCCAAAGTGTCACTGCAAGGCGCACCTATGGCCAACCAACAACCCATAGGGCCCACTCAACAAGCATACAATCAAAACCAACCTCCCCCTATCCAAGCAGCCGCTGTGTCAATTAGTCAACAACAGAATCAACACAAACCATGGTTTCAATTCCAGCAACGAGATTTCACACCATTAGGAGAGCTGATAGAATCATCTTTGTGAAAGCTGATACAATCCAACACTATCACTCTCCCAAAAATTAGGGAATTTGAACAAGGTGCAAACAAACCAATGTGGTATAATGACAATGAATTCTATGAGTTTCATTGGGTGAAAGGACATAAAACACCTAACTGTTACTGATTGAAACACGCTATCTAAGATCTGATTGACATAGGTGTCATCGATGTAACAAATACACAAGCCAAAGGAACAACTGATCACACTATATTCAATGATACATTTCATGATCACAACAAAGGGAAATCCTCTAGGTCTATTGGATCGTTAAAATATGTCAGCTATACATATGCCAACAGTGATAATGTTATTAATTGCCTGAATCCTTTAGATAGCTATGTGGCTACAATCACTATCAAAGACCAAGGTAACAAATGTGTTGTAACCACGTGTCATACTAGAGTTGTCTTGAAGGGAGTACCATCCTCATCTACTATATTTGTTGATCATAATGCAACCTCAGATCCATAGCCAAGCTTAGTGGATCAACTAAAGCACACACCTGCTCAGATCTCCATGTTTGACCTATTGCGCATATCTCCACAGCATAAGCTGGCACTTGACCAAGCCCTTCAGAATGCAGCTGTCCCAAGGGTCATAACACCCAAGAAATTCCAAATGATGGTTAACCATATATCTTCTAAAACACATGCAACATTCATAGATCATGATGTGTTGTCGCGTAAACCCCTACATAATGATCCTTTTCACTTGCTTGTCCAGGTCCACAAAAGCGCTATCCGTAGAGTCCTTGCTGATGGTGGGGCTGGATTAAACATCTATACTCTAAAGTTAATCAAGCAACTAGGATATTCAAAATCAAGTATTGATGTCATGAGGAGGATAAATATCCAAGCTTATGATGAAGAGGAAAGATCCTCTAAAGGTATTATCATTCTACTTGTCCGTATTGGTCTAGTGGTCAAGAACACTCCCTTCCAGATCCTAGATCTTGAGTTGGGATACAACATGTTACTAGGGAGACCATGGATACATGAAATGCAAGCCATACCTTCAACATACCATCAATGCATCAAGTTCCCACACCAGGGAGAAGAAATCATCATAGAGGGAGATCCCAATCCTTTCCAATACTGTAATGCGGTCCAAATCAGCACTGACAACCAAGTACCCTCAAACCAAGACGCCATCATCCCATCCTCTTCAGATTCAACTCCTAAGGATGTCACATAAAAAGCAGGAAAATATCCATCACTGAAAAGGGTTGTGATGAATACAACTATGAAGAAGCTTTCACTATCATGAACATGCCTCAGAACCCAAGAACCTATGGCATGCCACAACTAGTTATTATAACAGAAACTCCAGAGCCCGTTCTATTCAGATGTCCACCCACAACTTTTGTCAGATGGGGAGATATTGCAGAACAAAATCCATTTGAACAAGATATCAGTACATGGTTGTACCAAGATCCATAAGAGACACTTAAACAACCCCTACAACTATCAAACTATGGGAATGGTTATATAATGTTACAAAGATTTGGGTATGATGGTATAACTGGTCTGGGGGAAAGAAAACAAGGCTTAATGGAATTTTCTCTCCTGCCAACCTAGAGAAACAAGAGAGGGTTAGGTTATGGGAAACAAATAACCAACCATATAATCCAAGACATCCCAGTTGATCAGGAACAAATAGCAAAGATGCACCGGGGGAAAAACTCAGAACATGTCTTAATAAGAAACATACTGCAATAGTTGTTGTCTGCCGAAGAGGGAACCTCTCAAACCTGAATTAACCTCAACATAGCCATCGAAGATAACGAAGGAAGTAAGACATCTGACGAGCATTCTATCAAAACTCACTCCCACGAGTATGAGTGAAGGTCCCTTCACGACTCTGAACTTTCAATCCCAGATTATTCCCCTCGGTGAGCCACCACCATAAACCTTGAAGACTTATTTGACCAATTATCCATTGATGACCAGCCCTGCATAGATAAACATGTCACTCTCCATTCTTCAAGTGATGCATCCACATCACAGTCTAGGTTTGTCACAACCCTATCCAAAGTCCCTTTCAACCAAATAGAGTCGAACCAACATGAGGACCTATGTCTTGTACACCTGGAACTAATAGAGTGGGATCAACAAGGACCGCCAAATATGGATGTTTTCGAGAATGATGAGGCCATTGCAGACTTCATGGGACTTAGAGAAGGAATTCCATTAGGAGACCATAAAGTAGGTTTCTCCATTGACATCAATAGAGCAGCATACTTTGGGGAGGAAGCCCCTCTTTCTAGTCATCAAAAAAAATCAAAAAAAGAAAAAAGAATCATCAGTAAGTGAAAATAGAAAGGCACTTATTGATAAAAAAAATGATTAAAAGCTAAAACAAGACGTATCTTCTAGTGAAAACCTCACTGAGGCACCACAAGATGGAAAGAACGAACTCCTCCCCTTGACAGAGGATAAATCAACACTACTAGCAGAAGAAAAAGAGGAAGTCAACTTGGAAGATGACAAGAACCCAAAGAACATCTACTTGGAGAAATCACTCACCCTAGAGGAGAGAGAAAAGTTCATCAGTTTCTTTAAGGAAAGAATGATCAATTTTGCATGGTCCTACTCAAATATGGTAGGATTAGATCCAGAGCTTGTACTGCATCATGTCTCATTTCTACCCAACGCCAAACCTGTCAAACATAAGCTAAGAAAGATGCATCCCCATGTTGCATTGCTAGTCAAGGTAGAATTGAAAAATCTCCTAGATGCCAAATTCAGAAGACCAATCCCATACGTAGACTGGATATCTAACTTGGTACCAATTACAAAGCATAGTGGTCAGATATGGATTTGCACAGACTTTAGAGATCTCAACATAGCTTATCCCAAAGATGAATTTCCTTTGCCTAACATTAATATGATAGTAGATCTAACTGCTGAACATCAAATGCTATCACTCATGGATGGATTTTTAGGGTATAATCAGATAAGGATCACACCAAAGGACCAACACAAGATAGATTTCACATGTCCTTGGGGCACATATTGTTGTAACGTTGTGTCGTTTGGTCTAAAAAATACCAGAGCAATGTATCAAAGGGCCATGACAACTATCTTTCATGATCTCATCCACAAAACAATGGAAGACTATGTGAACAACATAGTAGCCAAGTTAATGCTTCGCAAGGATCATCTACAAGTATTGGGACCAATCTTTGATAGAATGCAGGAATACAAAGTCTATTTAAACCCAAAGAAATGTTCATTTGGGGTCACAACAGGAAAGCTACTGGGGTTCATAGTGTCACATAGAGGCATCGAAGAAGACCCAGAGAAATTCAAAGCAATATTGGACATGCCTCCACCATCGAACCTAAGGCTCCAATCAAGCAGGCACTTCATAGCTCAGCTAGTGACAAGTGCCACCCATTCCAAAATCTACTGCACAAAGACATCAAATTCATATGGATAGAGCAATGCAAACAAGCATTCCAAATATTCAAGGACTATCTCCTCAAGTCTCCTATTTTGGTGCCACCAGTCCAAGGTAGACCATTGCTTCTATATATCTCACCAACGGAATCAACATTAGGCATACTCTTGGCACAACATAATGACACAGGGAAGGAGAGAGTCATCTACTATCTCAGAAGAACATTGATCAGATGAGCTCAACTATACACCAATTGAAAAATCATGTCTAGCAGTCATCTTCACTTCCCATAAGTTGAGACATTATATGTTGAGTCACCAAACAAAGTTGATAGCACATATTGACACTTTAAAGTACCTCCTAAGAAAAGTAGCACTCACCAGACAACTTGCAAAGTGGGTAATGATCTTAAGTGAGTTTGACATTGAGTACATAGATAGAAAGGCCATCAAAGGGAAAGTGATTGTAGACCAACTAGCAGAGGCACCTATTGAGGATCATCATCCTATCATTTTCAACTTTCCCAATGAATCTATTATGACACTACAACCAGTGATCGAGGTATGGCAACTATACTTTGATGGGTTGTGCATGAACCATGGTGCAGGGTCAAGAATAGTGCTCATCACTCTAGATAATGATACAATTCAAAAATCTTTCAGACTCAACTTTCCCTGCATAAACAACATAGCAGAATATGAAGCACTAGTCATTGGTTTAAAGATATAAATTCAATGGAGAATCAAGAACCTTAAGGTCTACAGAGATTCGCAGTTGGTCATTATCCAAGTCAACAATGATTATATGACAAAAGATGAGAAACTAATACCATACAGAGTACAGATGGAAAGATTGCACACTAAGTTCCAATACATCTTCTTTGAGCAAGTACCACGAGCTCAAAACAAAGCTGTAGATGCGATGGTTACCATAGCATCACTGATCGATATGCCAGGCAACGAAACACGATTCCAGTTTCTAGTGCAGCAACTCCTAGTGAAATCACATCAAGAATCCATCATAGAATCAACATGCGTCCTTGTTTTTCCTAAAACCTCTTGGTACCAAGATGTATATAACTACCTCCAAAATAGTGTCTTACCTCTCAACTTGTCTAGAAACCAGAGAAAGTCCCTCATCCTCCAAGCCACTAGGTATACCTATTAGAAACACTGAGAGGGGGGGTGAATCATTGTTTATCTATTAATTATATTTCAGCCAATTAAACATATCTCAAATGTGCATCCAAAGAAACATAACACAAGAAAACATAACACATGATACGATTATAGAGAACCTTGATCAGAGAAAAACTCCGGTGGGGATTAGTACCCACAAAATATTGTACTAGGTATAATGAACCTGTTAAAGTTCCTTTGCCCTGTTAGAAGCAGTCTTTACAGATTAAGTATAATGACCTCGTTAAAGGTTTGACCCTGTTAGGAGTCTTTTACAAAACCCTGTTAAAGGTATATGGCTCATTTCTTAGGCTCACTGCCCAATAAGATGAAGGCTACAACCCTCTGAATGTTGATATGCACTATATTCAAAATGAACTGCTGTAATGACACTATTGTCTGATCAGTTCCGTATATGCGTGGATGCTCTTACTCCTTTAAAGAGCTATATAATCTTTTGACTTCATTATACTACTCATATGTATCTTCCTTTTTACATAATAATCAACACTTGTAACATATCTTTACATTACATACTTATATCTTCAAATCCGAATAGGCGCGACCCAAAACAAATCACTAGTCGGCCCTAAAAAAAAATATACAACGCTTTCGAACAAGTCAGCCTAAGCATGTTTACTACAACATTAATTACATTAATACAAACTTATAACTAAAGGCGCTTAGTCATTACATTACAAAATCATTCACGCTGATCAAAACTGTAGTCGGCTTCCATGCTCCGTTTCCTGGACTACAGGTCTACTAATCTGCCTGTAACTTTTTTGTACTGATGTTTCGTACTTTGTGCATCTAAATATAGCATGTATATACACCTTAGAGTATATACCTAAGCACACAAGCTCTGGTGTGATCTCTAACACGTGCGCTAATGTACTGATCTTTGTATGTGTCTGTCTGCACTGTTTTCACACTTAGTCTTTTTCCTTTCATGACAGAAATTAAGTATGACTTTGTTTCCATGATTGAAAACACAAAATAAATCATGCTTCCTCAGGAAGTCAACTTGCCAACAATCTCCCCCTTTGTCATTTATGGCAACAAAGGAATGTGGATAAGTTACTCAAAATGACTTCATACAAAAATGACTGTATATCATAATACTTAATGATATATACATATGTACTTCTCTACATATACACATTCTATACTACTCCCCCTTTGACATTAATGACAAAGGTGTGCAAAAACTGTAAGTCTTCAACATACTTACTCCATGTAAACTTCTGGGTACACAACTTGAAGAGATTGAATCTCTTTCTGCCAAAAGACTTTCATTGCATCAACTGTCTGAAGATGTGCGCATAAAGCATATGTCAATTTCTCCATTTTTATTAGATCCATGCAAGGACCTTGATCATATGTTTGTATGGTGTTATCAATATGTTTGATGTTCTCATTGAGAACTACTAGAGATGGCGCAAGTGCATTCCTCAACTATGTTTGCCTTATTCTGATCTTGCTAATTTCCAGTTTTGCCTTCTCAATTTTGTCCAGCTGACCTTGATAGACATTGTTACATATGTTCATGTCTTGCATCGAGGTTTCAACTGATTTTCTTATGTTATCCACCATTTCTTCTGCTTCTGCTATCTTTTTAGTGTGCTTAGAGGTGAGCTTCACTCTATCCATACAGTTTTCTATGACTTTCTTTCCTTTATCTTCCAATTCCTTCAATATAGCCTACCCAATCTTTAAGGAATTAAGATCTAAAGTAAAGTTCTTTAACAATTCATTTAGTCTCTCCTTCTTGTATTCATCTTCTGCAATCTTAGTAGCAGATTCTACTAAGCTAGTGAAATGTGTTTTGAAGTTTGATAAGTTGTTGTCCACATCTTCAACTGATTGTACTTTGGCTACTTTCTGATCACTAAGAATTAAGTCATTCAAAATGTTCACTTTTTCCAAGAAGCAAGGGTTCCTCATCACTTGTTTCTCTTTTGCCTTTTCCATGGTAAGGACGCTGATCTTGATTAGGTCTTCTTCTCCCCATGCATCCAAACTTGCTGAGTTAGGAGTTAATCTTGACAACAATGAGGTGGATGGTTGAGTGGATGGTGAAAAAATAGTACTCTGACTTGTGTCTACACATTCACTTTTGACATGTATTTCCTTTACTAGTGTCTCATTACCTTGAGTATCTTTCTCCTTATCCAAGTCTATTGGATCAATGAGAGGAGCTTCATCATGTTGTAGAGATGTATCATTAGTGTTCATTTCCTCGGTGTTTACAAATGCTTCATCAACTTTATCCATATCTTTATCAAAAGTTGTCATAGATATCTTTACATTGTCAACTACTATAGTATCTTTTGAATCTTTAACTGTCTCAGAGGTTGTTGTCACTGTGGGCGCTGAATCCTGTGGACCTATCATAGGCGCAATCTGAATTACTGGAGTTGTAGCCTGCTTGGGAGGAGCTGGAGTAACTTTTGCTGTAGGCGCCATTGGTGGATACATGTGTCTATCCATAAATACTTGTGCAAATGCTTTTTCAGTCTCCTTTCCAACCTGCTCATAGTCTTTGTTCATAATTTGAAGAGTTCTTGTCTTACTACGGAGATGAGGCTTTACTAGATCTAGCAGAATAACCTTCTCATCATGTGAACAGACAGGGAGAAGAGTATCCAAAGTTTCTTCTCTAATCTTCATGTCCTCTTCTATAGCATGTCTTTTCATTATCTCCAACAAGTTCCATAATTGATCCGGTATCACTGT
>MU224171.1:3677399-3699852 GCA_018584345.1 Thuja plicata
ACACATGATATGATTATGGAGAACCTTGATCAGAGGAAAACTCCGGTGGGGATTAGTACCCACAAAATATTGTACTAGGTATAATGAACCTGTTAAAGTTCCTTTACCCTGTTAGAAGCAGTCTTTAAAAATTAAGTACAATGACCTGGTTAAAGGTTTGACCCTGTTAGGAGTCTTTTACAAAACCCTGTTAAAGGTATATGGCTCATTTCCCAATAAGATGAAGGCTACAACCCTCTGAATGTTGATATGCACTATATCAAAATGAATTGCTGTATTGACACTACTGTCTGATCAGTTCCGTGTATGCATGGATGCTCTTACTCCTTTAAAGAGCTATATCATCTTCTGACTTCATTATAATGCTTATAAGTGTCTTCCTTTTTACATAATAATTGACACTTGTAACATATCTTTACATTACATACTTATATCTTCAAATCCGAATAGGCGCGACCCAAAACAAATCACTAGTCGGCCCTTAAAAAAAATATACAATGCTTCCGAACAAGTCAGCCTAAGCGTGTTTACTACAACATTAATTACATTAATAAAAAATTATAAATAAAGGTTCTTAGTCATTACATTACAAAATCATTCATGCTGACCAAAACTATAGTCGGCTTCCATGCTCTGTTTCCTGGACTGCAGGTCTACTAATCTGCCTGTAACTTTTTCGTACCGATGTTTCATACTCTGCGCGTCTGGCTCTAGCATGTATATACACCATAGAGTATATACCTAAGAATGCATGCTCTGGTGTGATCTCTAACACGTGCGTTGATGTACTGATCTCTGTATGTGTCTGTCTGCACTATTTTCACACTTAGTCATTTTCCTTTCATGACAGAACTTAAGTATGACTTTGTTGCCATGATTGACAACACAAAATAAGGCATGCTTCCTCAGGAAGTCAAATTTCCAATAATACCATCCTTTCAACTAATTTATATAGACGAAGTCTAGACAAAACGCTACTACGATGTCTCACTTCCACGGAATCCTAGAGAGCTCTGTACAAGGTACATGAAGGAATTTGTGGAACCCATGGAGGTGGCAACAACTTAGCTAAGAAGATCATCCACATGGGATAGTACTAGCCCATAGTAGAGACATATGCACACAAACATGTACAAAGGTGTAGGAAATGTCAAATTCATGAAGACCTCATTGATGCACTAGCCCAAGAATTAAATCCTATCACATCACCATTGCCATTTTCTATGTGGGGATTTGACCTAGTGGGAAAAATTACACCTTCTTTAGAAAATGGACACAAATAAATCATAGCAGCAATAGAGTACTTCACTAAGTGGGTGGAAGCAATTCCCCTCACTTACATAACTAGAAAGAAGATATCAATGTTCATACTTAACCACATCATCTGTCGATACGAGATCCCTCAAACTATCTTGATAGATCATGGTACGCCTTTCCAAAACAAAGATGTTGAAGAGCTATGTGAATAGCTCCATATCAAACAAGGGATCTCTTCATTTTATTATCCTCAAAGGAACGGCCAAGCTGAAGCTACAAACAAAATGATTTTGAAAATCTTGAAGAAAATAGTGAACAAATCAAGATGAAACTGGCATTTACAGCTTAGTCTCGCATTATGGGAATATAGGACTAGTGTGAGAACACATATAGGAGCCACTCCTTTCTCCCTAGTATATGGATTAGAGGAATTCATACCCCTTGAAGTGGAAATCCCATCCCTGAGGATATCACTAAAGAACCTGATTTCAGATGAAGGCTACAGAGCAGCAAGGCTCAATGAACTGGAGTTACTAGATGAAAGAAGACATCATGCATTCAACCACTTACAAGGCTATAAAAATATCCTTAGAAGGAACTATCATAAGAAGGTGAAGCCACAAACATTTAAGGTAGGAGACCTTGTCCTCATGGAAAATCAAAAGAACCAAGCAGAAAGAGTGAAACTAGGAAAGTTTGAGCCTAACTGGCTAGGACCCTATGTCATTGTTAGCTCTACTCAGAGTGGGGCATACATACTGGAAACACCAGAAGGAGATCAACTCCCTAGATACATAAATGACATGCACCTCAAGAGGTTCTACGCTTGAGGTCTCAATCGTTAAGGCACCTATCTACATATCCAAAAAATACCAAAAAAATTAAAAAATACAAAATGTTACCTTGGTGAAAACTTGGCAAACAGGTGCCTTGGCGACAACAAAAAAAATCAAAAAATCAAAAATTAAAGAGAAACAAAATCACTCTCTCATTGAAAACTTGGCAAACAGGTGCTATTGAGTAGGTACCTTGGTGAAAACCAGGCAAACATGCGCGAAGTGTTCAAATCCATCTTCACCATCAATGAACTCCAAGATCAAAAGCTTTAGAACACTTCAAATGCAAGACTGACTACCCAAGAATTATCTAGATGCACAATCCCCTCTGAGAACAACACTTATCCATGGTTACTACTGGTCCACCATACTAGGGGGCAATTCTAAATGTCCTGAAAAAATCCCAAAAAATCTGAAAACTCATCAAATTCCTAAAAAGATCAAAACTCCTGAGAAAATCAATCTTCATAAAAAAAAATAAAAAAATTACAAAATCCCAAGAAATAAAGCTAACTCAGTCATCAAGAGAGAAAGAGGGTGATCATGCCCAGTCAATCAATGTCACAACCATGAGCTTTGTGAATTAGCATTGGGCCCATCTAACACAACTTTATCAATCTATCAAATCTATCAACAAGCAACTGGCGACCAAGCCAATCTATCAAATGTCACAATCATGAGCTTTGTGAATCAGCATTGGGCCCATCTGACACAGCCTGATCAGCCATCCAAAATGATCAATAAATCAAATCCTATCAATCATCTTACACAGTGATGGATACACTCAAAACCAGATAGGTCAGTCTTATATGAGTCATCTATTACTGAAACCAGACACACTCAAGCACTCAACCCAATTGAGCCTATCAAAAGATTCGAGCCAATCAAGAGAATCCAACTGAATCAAGGAACCATCCAAAATTTTTGACTAGGTCAGTCAGTCGGTCAGATGCCAGTCTATATTTCACGGTTATGTTCTTACGCTACTCTAGGATCTACCATGTGAGGAGAGTAGATGATAGATCATGAATTATTTTATTTGATTGTTGTTTGTTGAATATTCACTTCAATTTCAGGGCCATGATGATTTAGGATAAACGCGGTAGGCACTGTCACTTATCTGGTAGTTGTGCAGTTCCACGATCTGAGCTTAACCCTGGGAAAGAATTAGACATTCCATTCTCTTTTATCAACTTGTTTTTTTTATAGAATCAGGAGCTCACGGTGCTATTCAGATGGACTCTGAGTGCATTAGATTTCTATCTTGGTTTCTATGGTATTTTATTTTTTGCAATCAAGAGCTCGCGATGATATCCAGATGGACTCTGGATGCGTAGGAGTTCTATCTTATTTGCTTTGGCCTTTTCTTTACGGAATCAAGAGCTCACGGTTTTATCCAGATGGACTCTGGGTGCATAGGAGTTCTATCTTGGTTTCCTTTTTCGGTTTATTCGGAGGGAAAAACGGTATCCAGATTGTCAATATATGGGTACTTTTGGCTCTCTTTTATTTTCAAATAGGGAACATAGCTGAACCCAGATGGTTAATATTTGGGTGCACTAAGTTCTCTTTCTATTCAATCTCTCCAATCCTTCCAATTATCAAGAGGTCATGGCGGTATCCATATGGTATTTGATCTGGATTCATTGGAAGCTCTTTAGAATTTAAAAATAAATAAATAAATGCAATAATGACAAATATTGAAAATAGGGGCAGGGACTTGGGACACTCATCCTTTCTATCAATTCATATCTATCAAAAATGAAAAAATCATTTCTATCATTCCATATCTATTAGATCAATCCCAGAGAACATCTATCCAAACTATCTTCCTTCTAATTAACACATGCATTACATTCCAAACTATCTTTTTTGCATAATAGATTGCATCCATTCCATTTAAGTGCATCAAAAAAATGAAAAAACATAGTAGTTGCATACATGATAAATCACAAAAATACATGCATCCATAAGAATCTCAGATAAACATGCATTTCGTTTCCACCATCCTACATAAACATGCCAGTATCATAGGGAAAGTAAATCATCCATCTACGAGTTTGCATAATAGAATCATATTGCATGTACATTTTCATCACCTAAACCAAATCATGTAGAATCATACATATAGCAAGTAAACCAATGCACATAATATCAAATCACTAGCTGCATCTCATATAGATCAAAATAATTGAGTACAATGAACGGTCGCAAGTCTGAACAAAAGAAGGTAATCAACATATATATCAATAAATATCAGTGTGTCGATATACAAAAATGGATAAGCCTCAGAGTATATCAAATGAACATCACTACAAAAAGGAACATGTACAAAAGCGGAGAGATATCAAAATCAGCATGTGCTACCCCCACCCTTGCCGCTAGGTGGATGAGGGGGTGGCATATCAGTAGCAATTCTCTGTGATGAACTGGGAGCACCAACACCACTACTTTGTGACCTCTGTGATCTTTGAGACCTACTGGATCTCTATGAGGGTGTATAGTTGGGAACCCTCTGCTCAGCAGGAACTGCACCCTCATAGTGGCGCCTCTAGTACTCAATCTCTCTCTGAGCATCATGCCCAGATCTATAGTATCGGTCTAGAATGTCCCGATATGAAACATCTTGTACACTGTCATTAAAAGATCAGACCTTGGCTCGAGCCTGTCACTCTCTAGCCTCCATCGCAGCCATCCTGGCCTTGGCTGCTATAACTCTAGCCTCTGCCACACCCATCCTAGCCTCAGCTGCTATCATTCTATCCTCCAAAGCAATGGCACGTGCATCAGAGGAGGCAAGACTAGCCTGTAAATCAGAAATCTATTGTGTAAGTCTCTCTATATCAGAAGGATCTACATCCATCCCTCCCATAGAAACATCCATGTCACCCTCCTTAGCCCTGTCACCCAATCCCTCATCTCCCCTCCCCCTCACCACCCAGGAATCATCCTCACTCTCTGAGTTCTCACCAGTACTGCTTCCTATACTTCTACTTTTGGTAGAGGAGCTCGATCCTTCACTCTCTGCATCCAAGGCATCAATGTCTATATCTGCTATCTCAATATCTACATCCTCTACAACCACGCTATCCTCCACTCTCAGAGCAAAAACAAAACTAGTACGCCGATGTACTCTCTAAACTAACTGAGGCGCCTCCTCCTCCATCACCTCCTCATCCTTCATCACAACACTCAACCTAACTCTCTGAGTACTGGTCTGGTCACCCCTCATCCTCACTCCACCGCCAACACCCCCAGGACTAGGATCATCTCCCCCATCATCTCCCCTCCCCCGTCCTCCATCTCGGCCTCCATCTCTACCTCCATCCCAGCCTCCAACCCTACCTCTGTCTTGGCCACCATCTCGACCCCCTGGCTTGTCGTACCTGATGGCGCCTCCTCATGATATTCCTAGCAATGGGTTGAGAGACATCTATAAGTAGAACTGGTCAGGTTTGTGCCCAATGAGCATCATACTGAGGAGTGGTTCCTGCAAAATATCAAATTCAAATATTAGTACAACATCAGATGAATAAAAAAGTATCATAGAGTAGATATACTATGAACGTAGTATGGGAATTACAAAAAAATATCATTGCACAAACATACCTGCATCTATAGTGGCAGATCGCCATGTCTAAGAAATAGGAAGTAAGCCTACAAACTCAGTCTGTGCAACATATAGTGAAATGACACCACCCCAGACCGCAGAGTCCCTCGACCTACAAGCAAAATAGGCATATGTATCAGACACATCCTATTGCTCACTAATCATGAAAGAGGAGGCATACACCTACTTATTAATTGATGAGCTTAAGGGGATTTATAATGCATAGTTCATAAGACACAACACTTTCTTAAGGTTTTCCAAATGGGGTTGCAATAAAAGTGGGCTTAACCTTGGAGGAAACCCCATGGTTAAGCACACTTGAGTTGGAGTAGTACTAGGATGGGTGACCTCCTAATAATTCCCTATGCTTCACCTTTGTGAGCATCACCTAGATGAAATGAGTGCTAAGTGTTCTATTCATTCTTATGAGAGATGGGTTCTTGTGAACCACTACTCATGAAACATGGGTTAATGAGTTTGACTCAAAAACTACATAGTTGAATCCTAATAAAAATATCACAATTTGGGTTTCTATGGAAAATATCTCCTTCTTACCAATTGATGAGATTAAAGGGCTTTATAATTTTAATGATTCATAATACACAACACTTGTTGAAGGTTTTACAAGTGGGGTGGAAAATAAAGTGGGCTTAACCTTGGAGGAAACTTTGTGGTTAAGCATGCTTGAGATGGAGTAGTATTGGGATGGGTGACCTCCTAATGCTTCACCTCTATGAGCATCACTTAGATGAAATGAGTGCTAAGTATTCTATTCATTCTTAAGAGAGAAAGGTTCTTGTGAACCAGTACTTATGAAACCTGGCTCAATAAGTTTGAATAAAAAGTTCATAGTTGAATCCTAATAGCAATATCACAATTTGATTTGCTGTGGAAAATGCCTCCTACTTATCAATTGATGAGCTTAAGGGATTTAAATGAATGGTTAATAGGGGACAACACTTTCTCAAGCTTTTACAAATGGAGTTTCAAGCAAATTGGGCTTAACCTTGGAGGAAACTTTGTGGTGAAGTGTGCTTGAACTAGATTAGTTCTAGGATGGGTGATCTCCCAAGAAGTCCTAGTGCTTCACCTTTGTGAGCATCACCAAGATGTAATGAGTTCTAACTGCTCTATTAATTTTCATGAGAGATGGGTTCTTGTGAACCCCTACCCATGAAACATGGGTCAATGAGTTTGACTAAAAGACTACACAGTTGAATCCTGATACCAATATCACAACATCAAATTTAGTCTGCACAAAAATTAAATTAAAGTCAATATTTTTCCATCATATTTAAAAAAGGAGTCCTGCAAAATTTTAAAAAAATAAAATAAAAATAAAAATGTCCTTATTTAATAAAAGGCTCTTTTTATTAAATATTTTATTTGCTTCTTTTTATTAAAAAAATTGCTACATGATAATTTGAAAATGTCGATGCAATTTTATTAAATATTTTAATTAAGACATTAAAATTTTCACCCACTATTAAAATAAAGTCACCCCTCACCCACATTAAATGTTTTGAAATAAAAAAATTAAACGAGTCTTTGAAAGGGTGCTACTCTTTTTGAAGAAGAGGAATTTTAAATTTGTTTTGAAAATTGAAAATGAAATTAATGTGGGGTCTACCTTGGAGTTCTCTACATGGGAAAATTGGTTTTACTTCAATGAAACATACCACAATGTTAGATTTTGGACTTACACTCGTTGGAAAGCTGACTTTGAGCACTAGATGATGATATAGGTTTGGCTCCTTGGTTTTGTCATTTTGAAATGTTTTTTGGGCTTGAAAGCCAGATATTCTCCCTTTCATGATTTTCGTCATAACTTTTGCATATGGAGTCAGATTTTCAATTTTGAATAGGTGTTGAAGAGAATGTTCAATATATTTTTACTTGGTGTTGTTATTTATTAGTTTGATTAATATGGAGAGTTGTGTACTTGTTTGTTCACTTTTTGGTGCCTGAGATTTGGTGTGTGAGTATGAGCACATTTGAACGAGTTGAGAGGTGAAACCTTAAGGGATTGCATGATTTTATGATATATTTATGATGATACATTTGATTATAAGATCTGGCACTTTTTGATATAGATTTACATTTTTTTTTAGAGTTTAGGCTTTGATGTTGACAAGTACATAGGTTGTCTTCAATTTGAGGACATAGTTGGACATGGTTTGAGACTTGGAGTCTCGTGTGGATGATAGTTGAGTGCACTTACAATATTGGTGATGATTATGATGTCATGGTTATCCAGGTAGATGTTTTGCATTGATATGACATAATAATATTCCTGGTGATTGGTGATGATATATAATCATGTTTGTGGTGATTAGTGATGATTGGGTTTGATATTTCAAGGTTGTTCCTTATCTCCTTGATACTTATTTAGTTTCTTTACTATGGTACATAGTTGTAGACATGCTTGGAAAATTTGATCAGATGATAATTTGGTGTTTAATGTATTTTCTCTATATGATTATTCTCTTTGCTATCTCAGGTTGTAGTTTACTAATGTGATGATGAGTTTGCATGTTTCACTATTTAACTTATGAGTTATGTAGTTGTGTGGGTTAATCACCTATTCAGTTGTAGTGGTATGACTTGGATGTGGATAATTTATATCCACTAGGTTTAATTCAATGTTGATGTGGGCTTTGTTAGATGGACTTATCTTTTGTTTTTTAGATGAGAGGATGGATAATTTTATGGTACTTGGATAGCTGGTGTTGGGACTTGAAGCATGTGGTGTTACCATGATGTCATGACAACTTAGTTATTCATTGATTGTAATTTTTAGTGGGGTCTTTTGATAGTGATGTAATGGCAGTATAGGATTGATTCATGATTAGTGGTTGTATATTTTTGGTTTGAAGCTGTTGGTTTCACTTTTTGTTACTAGCATTTATGTTGTGTGTGCAGACTTTGAGGATATCCATTTAGGAGATGGTTGTCACAATGCCATGTGTGAGTTGGTATCAAAGTTTAGAGGGATTTTTTGGCAGTGATGTAGATTCACCATTGGATGGTGGATGATCTTATTTACTCTTGAAAATGTTGGAGGACGTCTTAGATCATGTTGTTGAAGAAGGATGTTTCACAATTTTTGGTTCACTAGTAGGAGATGGTTATCTTCATAGAGATTGGAGATTTTGACATCTTGGAGGATTCAAGAAATCCTTGGTTGAAGTGTGGTTTTATGCTTTCATTTGATATGTTATCATGGTTTCTATTATGTTATGGTACACTCTTAATTTCTAGCTTAGAGTTTGAGCATGGTATAGCTAGTTGATATATTCATATCGAACATGTTATCTCCTATCAGGAGATGGTTAGATTATGATGTCATATTTATGTTCCTGATTATTTGGTTCAAGATTTAACATTGATATTGGTTTGGTATCTTAAATATTGAGTACATGATCATTTTCTTGATACTTCATGATGGTGTTGTGTTTCATTTGGATTTTGGCATGGTTTGACTGGTTATAGGCACTCATCGACACATGGACACTTAGGTGATGCTAGTATTCTATTGTGATTAGATATATGTATTGAGATGGTTGATGGTTTCAGCAAGAAGACCGCGGAGCATTCACATGGTATAAACTTGAGAGGAGAGTGTTCTTGGATGATTCATGGTGACTTGGATATCTCGATGTACTTTCTCATCCCCCACTCTTTGTCTACTTAGCATTTTACTACTTGAAAGCTACTTCTTTTAGGTGCATTATGATTTATGCTTATCTTTCATAGATATGGATCTTGAGCTATAGATAGATGGTTAGTTTTGGAGGATTTATTTTGAGATATGGATTGTTTATCTCCTTGTACATTTGAATTACTATAATGATGGCATTCATTGATGATTGAGTTTGGGAGATGGTTTATTGGGCTTATTCCTTGGATTGGGAATGATATTGGTTTGATCTTCTTAGTTATGCGAGGCTTACATCCATGTTGATTACATTATATATATGTTTGTTTTTTCTAAGAGGCTAAATGGTTTTGGATTTTGTAATTGATTTTTGTTTGGGATTTTATGGAGGAGATCATACTTGACACAATTGACATTTAGAGGTGTATGTAGAAGGACATGCTATAAGTTTTGATTTGCAGTGTTTCTCTCTCTAGTTTTTGTTGTCTTCCAGGATGTTCAAATTCACATCATATTGGATTTGAGGTTGGGTAGAGCTATGTGATTACTAGTTTATGTTCATGTGCGAGATGACATAGAGGTTCCTTTATTTCTTCCTTTGTTAGTTGTGGAGAACATGGGTGAGTATCGAAGACTTGTGAGAGGTGAACTTGTAGATTATTGGTTTACAATTTTTTTCTCTTCATTAGATTATTTATTCCACGAGTTTCATGTTCATATGGTTTGGGAGGATGGTGATATATTGTTGGAGAGTATGTAGCTATGTGGGTTGCATGTGTGGGTCATTGTAATTTTCCTTGATACAACATGGTTATGGTTACACATCCTATATGATGATATTAGGGAATCTTTGGGATTGTAGACACTTAAAATGGTTTATTGCTCTAATGCAGTGACATTACTAAAATTCCTCTTTAATTTATTTAATAATCTTTATTATTTAAAAAATTGTGCTTTTCTACCATATTCTAAGATCAAAATCATCATTTCTCTTTAATTTCATAATTAAGTAGTTTTAATTAATTACTTTAATTATTCAATGTCTAATCAATATTTTATCATCTATTTGTCTACCAAATAATTAAATAATTAAACATTATTTAATTATTCTATGCCTCCTTATTATTAATTAATTAATCAAATTTAATTAATGGTCCCCCTTCACTAATTATTACATTTATGTAATAATTAAATCAAATTCTATCTCATGATAAAATAATTGATATTTATTTAATTAAACTAATTATTCCCCTCTCATGATTAAATAAATGATATTTATTTAATTATATGAATTATTCCCCACTCATGATTAAATAAGTTGTATTTAATTAATTAAACTAATTATTCCCCTCTTATGATTAAATAAATTAAATTTATTTAATTAAACTAATTATCCCCCTCTCATGATTAAATAAATTATGTTTATTTAATTAAACTAATAATTCCTCTAATAAATAAATAAGTAATTATTTATTTACAAAATATTCCTTATTTATTTATTTAAGTCATAATTATCCTCCTAAATTCCTAACTCACTCACTTTGAGTTGCTTCTCAGTCACAATTCCTTCCTCCACAATTCTCTCCTAACTATTCAATCTACGTTGTTAATTCCCCCCCAGCAATCAGTTAAGTCTCCAGTCAATTCAGTCTTCTAATCCATGCAATCAGTTAACTCATCCATACCATTTATTTACTCACCAGTCTATTCAATTCATCTCTCCAATCTATTTTCTAACAGGTCAATCAATCCCCTAATCGTGGCAGTCAAGCAGAGTTGAACTTCTACTCACTCTGAGTTGAACTCCTCAATCACAGTCAATCAGTCCTTCAATCATGGAATCTTGGTTAGAATCTTGAAAATCTTATAAGTAGAGAGCCAAACCTTTGGTTTTGGTAACCACAAAAACCACAATTGCTTTGAATTCTTATATTGCCATACAATCGAGCACTCGTTTATGAGAGCCCACATTGCATAAAGAAGGAGAACAACAAGGAAGGACTACATGGTTTGCATATTCATTTTGTTTGAAATGATTTCATATTATTAATCGTTTATGCTTTCTATTTATCTTGCTTTCTTTCTTGATATTGGGAATATTGATTGCTTTAACAATCTCTTTGTGGTTGAGATTTCAACGTTATTGTAGGATTCTATTATACCCAATTACAAATGGTGAACCCAACGTGAAATTTGGTCATATATTAAAAATTGCTAGGAATTTTTTTATGAATTTTTCTTCACAGGTTTATGCTGATCTAAGGAGGCCACAGTCCAAAATTTAGATTTTTAAAATTTTTTAATTTTTTTAAAATTTTTTATGATATTTTATAAAAATTCATTTCTGGGCACAAATCAGAGTTTATTTTTGAAAAAATTACATTTTTAGAAAATTCTTGAAATTATACAAGGGTTTTATTCTTTGATTTTAATTTTTATGAAAAATATTTATAAAAAAAATAGATCTTTTAAAACTGGTCTATTTTGATAAAATGTGTCCCTAGGGCACAAATTAATAAATTATGATATTAAATTTGTTTTGAAAGTGTGTTTTGACATAAGAAAGCTACAATACAAATTTCAGATTTTTTTGATTTTTAATAAAAACATTTATGAGATTTCATAAAAAAGTATTTCTGGACACAAATCAACACTTCTTTTCAAAAACATTACATTTTTTGAAAGGTCTTGAAATTATACAGGGGGTTTATGATAATCCATAAAGGATCAGAAGTTGTCATTAGTATATAAGCAAACAGTTTTGGTCAGTCGGTCATGATCACCGAGTGACAACACTCACCGAGCAACAACATTCACCGAGCATAGTGATCACCGAAATGTTTTGAACACTGAGAAATATATCAACCGAGCACCAGTCTACAGAGACATCACCAAGCACCAGTCTACACCGAGAGACAACATTTCACCGAGAAAAGTGGATCTTATCTACACATCAGCGAAAGCACTTTAATCTTTAAAATAGCTTTTTTCTTAGCTGGAAAATCATTTCTTGTGGATCAAGAAAAGCGTTAATTATGGATGTAATTAGTTAACTGATTGTATTCATGCAAACTAGGAGATTAAGATTAAGTTGTAAACCTTTGATCTTAGAATTTTTCAACAAAATCATGAAACCTAATTAGGTCAAATCTTGTTTATATAGATGTAATAATCAATAAAAAATGAGATGATTGTAGCCGCCAAGGACATCTATGGATCAGATAGAGAGTTTCATGCAAAAGGATAGATAAAGAAGAATTCAGTTTATGAAGAACTACATTCAAGGCTACCAAGCAGAACAAAGGCATTATCCATCACAATAAGGTGATATATATTATGTGTACTTAATGGATCTATAATCAGCAATTTGAGATTGCAACAATCAGGTCATATATTTTGTTACTCTCTAACAATTGTAGCAAATAACAAAATCCTTTCACAGGGTGGACTTAACAATCTTTATGTAAATCACTTAAGTGAGTGCACACATATATTGTGTTGCTAAAATCTCTTAAGTGAGTAGACTTAACAAGTCTGACATGTTACTGCTAACAGGGTAAGATCATCAGAAGTGATCACAACTTGTATCCCTAATAGGCACCTTCCATTCTGTAGATAGTGAAGCTTTGTGGGTTTCATCCCCATCGTAGTTTTTACCTTCTAACAAGGGTTTCTACATTATCAAATACTTGTGTCATGTGTAAATGAGTTTCATGAATGTTTCAATGTTTGTTTACATGCATTTACATTTATGCTATGATATTGCATGCATGAAGTAGAAAAGCTACAACGGTCGGTTATACGAGTAATGAGTACTAAGGTTTAAATTGTAAAATTTTTAAGGGTACTGATTCAACCCTCCCCTCTCAGTACACACCCTTCCATTATTCCAACAATTGGTATCAGAGCTAGTTCTCTATTTGGAAAATTTTAAATCACTTGAGAGAAAATATCTTACAATGGAAAGGTATAAGCTTGATAAAAAATATTGAGAATTAGAAGTTGCAAATACAGATTTTCTTTGAGCTATACAAAGAGGTAAGAAAAAAAATGAAAGAGTTATGGGATGAAAGAAAATTTATGACATCTCGCTACAATGAAAATGACAATCATGAATAAGAGATACCTGACCTATTTGATTCATCTGGATCTGAATCTAGTCGTATATCTGACACATCTGAAGGAACCATTGCAAATCTAAATGAAATCAATCAACATCTGATTGAACAAGTGAAAGTACTGCAGATCGGTCAAGAGACACAAATGGTAAGAATGATTGATGTTGTGAATAATGCAAGACAAGCTAAACAAGAAATAATTTTGGCTATTGATAACAGAAGAAAGATTACTGAAAAGTTGCAAGAGAAAGAATCTGAGATACAAAGACTTACTGAACATCACCTTGAGATCACCAATCAAATAGTTCTTATGACTCATGAGGCCAACCGTATGAACATGGAACTTGATGGAAAATTGGAAGCTATTGGTGAACTAAAAGAAAAAATGAGAAATTGAAGCATGAAGTGAAGATTCAACAACAACATAATGATATGATCAAGAAAGCTGAAGACAGTACAAAAAGAATGGATGAATTTCTGAATGGACAAAGAAGACTCAACAAAAATACTAGTTTAGGGTATACCAAGCATTAAGAATCATCAAACCAAGCTGATCAAAGGAATGTCTACACAAATCCAGGACCAAAGAAGCATTCATGTAATCACTATGGAAAACCAGGCCACACATCAAATGTTTGCAAGAGCAAAGCAAAAGGTATTCCTACAACCACTTCTACATTCAAAGGTAAGTGTTATAACTGTAAAAAGCATGGACACAAAGCACATGAATGAAAATCTAGGCTGAACAAACCAAAGAAGAAATCTTACATGGAAAAACATTGTCCTACTTGCAACATGCATGGCCACACATTTCATGAATGCAAGAAAAAGATAAAGCAAGTTTGGAAACCTAAAGAACAAGAAAATGTATATCAACCGAGATGAGTCGGTAATACATATGTTTGGGATTACAACACTTGGGTAAATTGCACAACATGTGGTAGATATGGATATATAGCTACTAACTATATGAGGAAGTAGATAAGAAGATCTAGAAACTAGACTAACCCTGGAATGGCATGCTTACACTATCATAAGGTCGATCACTTAAGTAAGAACTACAGAGACCGAGTGATAGAGTCAATTTTTTTTTCAAATGCAAATAATATTGAAGACATCATGAGAATGAGAAATCAAATGTGGAGGAGAGCTTCAAACAATGATAATGTTGGACCAAGCACTAGAGTTGGTGACACCTCATCTAATGGATCAGGTGATTCCACCACCCCCACCTAAGCAATACAATTAAGTATGGAACTGCACTCTACAAAGTTGTATTTTACACCAGTTCCTATATTCATTAAGAATATGCCAAATTAGCATGAATGAAGATGCACCATGGTATTAAATGTTATGTTTTGTGAATCTAGTATGAGCGGTCAATATAAACAGAGCATAAACTGCACATCAGTGAATATGTGAAAGACAACCGAGTTGACACTATGTACCAAGCATTGTATACTCACCGAGCTAAAGACTTTGGTGTGTTAACCGAGCATATATGTTTCATCGACCGAGTGGTAGGTGAAGAATTTATTGCATCACTTAGGGTATTTTTCTATAAAAAGGGAAACGTGAACTCATTCGTTCACACAACGTTAAAAAGAAAATTATAGAGCGAAGAAAAGAGACTCAGAGAAACTACATTGCAGAGCAATTCACAACACCTTCAAATATACTCCTACATATTTCAAGCATTCACAAAAAACATCTAGTGAGTATCTAGACTCACCGAGTTAATACGTTGTTTGCAAAGAAGCCCTAAATTAATGAACAGTGGCATCCACTTCACAAACCTCAAAGATCAAGATGGAAAAAGACAATAAGGTCATTCTAATAAAGAACTCGACCTGTGAGGAACCTAACTACAAGTTCTGCCCTGAGGTTGCTTCTGAACCCGATGTCAAAGGACCATTCTCAAGTATTCCACCTAGGGTTTTACTGGTTGAAGACATCCGTGCATACATCCACTGCAAAGTTGTAGAGATTGGAGACTTTGAGCTTGAGGAAGATTAAAAGAATCTATGAAAGGATGGTGATCTAAGGTACAAGTACAAGCACATTGAAGTGAAAGGGTTAACCAATGCCTACTGATCCCAAAAGAGTTCAAAACAGAATGGATTCGTATTGTGCTCAGTTGAGTGCATGACAGAAAGATGTGGTTAGATGAACCCAAAACAATCACAAAGGATGTGATTCATGTAGTGAGTGGATACCTGATAACCAAGAAGGAAAAATCCCTAAGACACCTTGGATGCCCAGAGATTGAAAATTTAATTGGAGCTGAGTGGGATGCCAGAGGTTTGAAAGTCAATTCAATCACTGACCCTGAAATGAAATTTGGTGCATATGTGATTGGATACAAAATATTTCATGCAAGAAGATTAAACAACATTGCTTGTGGAGAAGTCAACACTGCATACAAAATAGTGAAGAAAGGTGTGCAACTTGATCTAGCCAAGATGCTACTAAAACAACTAGAAGAAAACATGAGAACAATTAGATCAGCCCGATCTAATACATGTAAGTTTGGTTCCCTACTGATGTACGCATTCTTTTACATCCATAATTTCTTTCCTTCCATCGGTAATGTCACTTGGGACACCAACCAACCTATCAAAACACAAATTAGTGATTACATTAAAGCACTAGGATATAATTTCATACCACTATTGGATGCATACTTCACATCATTCAAGAATAGGATGCAGAAGAGGATGAGAATCCCTTCCTAGTTGGTTGAACAATACAAGGATTAGATATGTTTTGTAGTTGACACTGACACAACACTCCAAACCTACCAACCCAAGAATAGCATGGTTACCACCATTAGACTATGATATTGACATAGATATGGATACCAAAGCTATTGAATACCTACTAAATGAACTACTTGACAAATCTATAATCAGATTTGTCACATATGAAGAAGCCAAGTCAAGAATTAAGACTAGTTTAGTAGTCAAGAAATAGGAAAGAAGAAAACACGAATGGTGAATACACTTCAGAAGAAACTTTTGGTAGCTGATGAAGAGTTGGAACAATTGGTAGAAATCACCGAGGAACAAACACCTGTCGGTGAAAGTAAAGAATTAAGTGATTTAGAGTCTATCAAATCATATGCAGAGCCACCATAGTCCAAGAAAAAAAAAGTTACTGAAGTAACAATTGCATCTAAGACAAGGAGAAAAACAACAAAGGTAGACTCATCACCATTGAAAAAAGGCACTATAAGAATATATCAGAAAAGAAAAGCCTCAATCGAGAAACCAACACTGAGAAAATGAAAGAAATATGTAAGAGGAAGAGAAGACAAGGATGATACTGAAGAAGCTGAAAGAGAACAAAGAATCCAAGCAGAAAAGGCCAAAATACCAAAGACAATTGATGAAATTGCAAATTCAATCGTCAACATAGGCAGTATACAACATCATAAGATTAGAAAATGGGGAACTCTCTCTACCAAGGATCAGAAAAAAATAGAAGAGGCAATCATTAAGATGATTGTAGCTTACAAATATGTACCTCTACAATTTGGAAATCATATTCAATAGGAGCTACAAGACAAGATATCAGCTAGATGGACTTATGCATTACACATGGAGAAACAGATGAGAGAGAGAGCCCTAGTTACATTCATGCCCAATTCAACAATTAAAGAGATTGACTCAACAATGAAGGAGCACACAAAGAATTTTTTTTCAAAAAATAGAGCATACAAAGTAGTGCAGAACAAGTTAGAAGATATTAACATAGAGAGAAATAAGATTTGGACTCAAATCTTTAATCCACCCGAGCAGGTACTGGCTCTAACCAAGACTTCTCACACTGAGGAGAAGAAGGCCACACCGAGCCCCAGGAACATATTCATCAACTAAACTGAGGATGTCAATCCTATTGACTTAACCAAAGAAGAAAGTAAAGTCATGGATGATATTCCTGATATATTGAAATCATTAGGGGAAACACCAGTTATAACTGTACAAGATATCAATCAAGGGGATCCTGATGATGATGCCAAGGATGATGAAGATGTCACTAATGCCACTGAGCAAGTAAATGAACAGGACACTACTGATGTTGCAAATGCACTTGTATTAGGTAATATGCCTTACTTGATGCAAGCAATAAATATAATGACTGAATCATAGTAGACACCACCTGACACTGAAGAAAACATACCAATGGACAAATCTGATGAGCAAGGGGAGAAGTCAAATACCAATAGAGAGGGAAAATTGAGTGATGCACCCACCAAGGACAGTGGAAAGGCAAACAAGGCTACAGGTCAAGAAAATTTGAAGTAGAGAGGTCTACTACCAAACAACAGGTACAGACTGAGCACCCTAGAAAAGGCACCACACCTACCAAGAAATCAACAGCAGAAATCGAGCAACAAAAGGCTCTTGCCATAGTACCTCATTCCCCTACCTCAAGAAATATTCAAAAGAAGAAGAAGAACAAGAAAAGTAAATCCCTCGTCACACTCGATGAGATCATAGACATACTTGAATGTGATCCAAGAACACTTGATCCTGAGTCACTGACAAGATATGGGGAGCTATGAAAAATAAAAGCACAACAAGACAAGCTCAAAAAGGAACATAGAAATTCACAAGTCCTGGAAATGACAAAGGAGATTCTATTTCAAATAGTGCATGATGCCAAGATTGATCAATCTGCAGCCATCATTGATCAACTTGTAGTTTTGACCGAGGAAGTCATAACACAAAATGTAGATGCCAAGAAGGTCATTGAAGAACAATCAAAAGAGAAGCATCACTACAAACTCACCGAGAAAATCAGCCAAGAAGTGGGAAAGAATAAGGTGAAACTTTATGAACTAGTAGCTACATTAGAACCTGTTATTTTAGAAGTAGTTACCTTAGTTCAAAAGTTGTACACTCTAGATCACTTCACTACCAAGCATAGTGCACTGATAGCTAAGATAGATGAAGATCTAAAAGTTAGTGCACTAAGTCTATCAACTGAGCCAGATGCACTCCAACTGCATGATGAAAATATTGTAGAATCTAAACAGTTAAGAATTGAAATAAAAAAGGCAGAAAGAAAAATCAGAGATGAAGTAACCAAGCTACATGCCATGTTACTACTGAGTCTCACATTGTTGTTAACACACATGACTAAGGCAAAGACTCTAATCACCACCCCAAAGATGTCAGTAACAGAAAGCATATATAACATGCACGCTCAAATCACTTTGGAGCAAATGACCTTAGAACACTTGAAGGAGAAATGGGAGAAGCTAATGGCAACGATTCAAAAATCTCATTCAAACATTTTTGACAAGTTGTAAGTTATACATCTTTGTCATTACTTTCAAAAAAGGGGGAAACATGTACATACATTGTATCTACATACTGAGGCATGCACATAGGGGGATTCATTGTAAAATTAAAACACTTGGTATATATACTATACATACCATTTTTTGATACTAATGCCAAAGGGGGAGATTGATAATCCATAAAGGATCAAAATTTGTCAATAGTATATAAGAAAATAGTTTTGGCCAGTTGGTCATGATCACCAAGCAACAACACTCACCGAGCAACAACATTCACCAAGCGTAGTGATCACCAAAATGTTTTGAACACCGCGTAGTATATCAACCGAGCACCAATCTACAGAGACATCACTGAGCACCAGTCTACACCGAGAGATGAAATTTCACCAAGAAAAGAGGATCTTATCTACACATCAGCTAAAGCACTTTAATCTTTAAAATAGTTTTTTCCTTAGCTGGAAAACTGTTTCTTGTGGATCAAGAAAAGCGTTAATTATGGATGTAATTAGTTAACTAATTGTATTCATGTAAACTAGGAGATCAAGGTCAAGTTGTAAACCTTTGATCTTAGAGTTTTTCAAGAAAAGTGTGAAAGCTAATTAGGTCAAATCTTTTTTATATAGATGTAATAATCAATCAAGAATGATATGATTGTAGCCGCCAATGACATCTATGGATCAGACAGAGAGTTTCATGCACAAGGACAGATAAAGAAGAATTTAGTTTATGAAGAACTATATTCAAGGCCACCGAGTAGAAAAGAGGCATTATCCATCACAATAAGGTGATATATATTTTGTGTACTTAATGGATCTGTAATCATAAATTTGAGATTGCAGCAATCAAGTCATATATTTTTTTACTCTCTAACAATTGTAGCAAACAACAAAATCCTTTCACAAGGTGGACTTAATAGTCTTTATGTAAATCTCTTAACCGAGTGCACACATATATTGTGTTTCTAAAATCTCTTGACTGAGTAGACTTAACAAGTATGACATGTTACTCCTAACAGGGTAAGATCATTAGAAGTGATCACAACTTGTAGCCCTAATAGGCACCTTCCATTCGGAAGATAGTGAAACCTTGTGGGTTTCATCCCCACCGCAGTTTTTACCTTCTAGCAAGGGTTTCTACATTATCAAATACTTGTGTCATGTGTAAATGAGTTGAACATGAATGTTTCAATGTTTGTTTACATGCATTTAAATTTATTCTATGATATTGCATGCATGAAGTAGAAAAGCTACAATGGTCGGTTATACAAGTAATGAGTACTAAGGTTTAAATTGTAAAAATTTTAAGAGTACTGATTCACCCCTCCACTCTCAGTACATACCCTTCCATTATTCCAACAGATTATTCTCTGTGATTTTAATTTTTATGAGAAATATTCTCAAAAAAAGAAAGATCTTTGAAATTTTTTCTTTTTGTGTGTAGATTGCAGGTGATAATCATTTTACCAAAAAAATAATTTCAAAATTAAAAATAACATTTGCTTCTCTTCTGTCTAAAATATCATTCTCTATTGTAAAAATAAACATTTTGATTGTTGAAAATATGCACTTGATGTAATGAAAAAATGTAGTGGGCCACCAAAACACAAAAAATTTAAAATTCAGATACCCATTGAGCAACAAAAAAGAGAGCGAGAGATTAAACAAAACAAAGACCCATGCACAGATTAAGAATTGAGGCACTTGAGGTAGAGATCAGTTAGGAAGGTATTATAAACACATATCTGGACAAGGTAAGAGAATTTTCTAAGAAGTTTAATTGTCATTACATCAATGCTAGCACGCTTGTGGATTATCAAATCTAAATTGCTAATATTTTTTGGTACTAACTATATAGTCAAAAAATGGAAGCACTTCCATTGTAAGACATGTTTATCATTCCAAGTAAGTGGTTTGGGGTCATGACAAGCACCTTGAATGGGTTCCCGATCTTGAGATGGCTTCCCCCCTGTTCTGTCCCTCTTTCCACTCCTGTTTAGCCTGATTTCTGCATTCTGAACTGCAGACTGGTGATTCTAGGCTTCAAGGTCAGGGTCAACCTTTCAATTCTATGTTGACCTTGACCCTGACCTAGGTCAGGGTCGACCTCAACCTTGACCTAGGGTTCATATCTCGGGGTCTGACAGTTTTTGGAGGTCAGCCTTTGCAAAAAGTATTTCCCGCTTCTGGGTCGGCTGTTTCGGGTTCCAAAGCGTTGATTCCTAAATTATATTTAATATAGGTCCTCTCATAGGGGTAAAGGTTTTAATGGAAATTTAATCCTCCTATGTAGGCCTCCTTAGAAGATTGTGCCCTAATTTCATATAAAAGGGAAGCTTTCTCTCTCATTTTCTCTAAGTGAGACTAAGTCCTCTATTGAAGCATTTCAAACGATAGCCATCATCAAGAAAACTATCTTCAAGGGTGATTCAAGCAAGCTAAGGAGAAATATTTCAAAGCAAGCATTCATCCATTCAAGTATCCACTTTCATGAAGGAGATCCATTGGAGGCCATTGAAGGATTCAAGCTACATAGTCCCCCTTTTGGTGATCTCTCCATCCACCTTCTTCCAAGCCTATTCCAAATTCAAGAACCCATTCAAGACTTGGTGTTGGAGATCCACAAGAAAGAGATTGAAGACATATTACCTTTCTAAATTCTACATTTTGAAGCATACTTGTGGATTCAAGGATTCGAATCCGCCACAAGGACTTTTTCAAGCAAGGTGAATTTATGCATTTACTTTGTCCATTTCTAAAATTTCAATTACATATATTTGAGGTTAATTCCAAAACCAGGGTTTGACCAAGGAAAACCCCTCTCCCACAACAAACAATCTCCTTTTTCTTGCAGGCACAGGTTCAGAATAGTTGATTTGAGACCAGATCTGGATACCCTTTTCGGCTTTCTTTCAGACATCGCGAACAGATTTTCTGTCAGACCTGTGTAGGTCAGGGTCGACATTATTGGGTCAGGGTTGACATTTTTGGGTCAAGGTCGACCTTTTTCATAAGATGACATCAGAATGAAAAAAGATTTCTGGGTTTTGTTCATCTTTGTGTTCCAGTTTGGGATCAACTGTCAGTTTTTACAGAAATGGTCTACAGACCTCAGAAAATAGCATTCTTTGATCTGCAATATTTCAAGGTTAGTGCATTTCTCCTATTTCTTCAATTACTATCATATATCATTTCTATACATATAATTGACATAATTTAAGGTATCTCTCTTGTTATTCTCCTTTCCAAATAGTTGATTCATTTGGGCATTAACCCTTCTCTTGGGTTGATCAACTTGGATCTTCCATTTGTGCATTTGGGGATAAAAGAGAAACATCTCATCTTCTCCCTAATCATAATTACAATATACAATCAATACAATTCAATTAAATATGAATTAGGGTTAAGGAATTCAATATACTCTAAGAAAATCAAACAATAATTAACAAATAATCTCCTAAACCCCATTTATCATACGTTACATTTTGGTGAACCCGCGATAGACAACTCTTTCTTTTTGGTGTTAGATTTACATTGTTTATTCTAGATCTTGCATTTTCTTTCAAATTGCATTTAAATTCAATAGATCAAAATTTGGTGTTAGTTCATTTGCATTATATTGGTGTATGAGCTTTACCACATCTAGTCCTACTTATAGTATTCCGGTTAG
>MU224171.1:3708188-3740065 GCA_018584345.1 Thuja plicata
ATAATTACATTCTTATCAGTTTTATAAAAAAAGTTATGTTGATCAAAGTGAGTGTCACTCCTGAAAAATCCTGATTTTTCACAAAAATAATTTTTGAAGGAGAAGGAAAAATGGATTCAAATAAATTATGATTTTTAAAAAAAATATATATTCATAAACTAGAAACAAAATTATTAAAGTCACTAGTTTACATCATCTTCAAATTCGTAATGGTTTTATGACAATAGATGTCTGAAAGCGATGTTTTTTTTCAGAATGTTCATTTTAGTGTCAAAGTTGGCCAAAAAGTGGGACACAGCTTTGTGGGATCACCCTGTTATTAGCCATGAGTTTTGAGTCTTTGATACACTTTCATAATCTTTTAGAATAAAAACCTTTTTTATTTTTTTAGAGAGGCCTACCTAGGGAAACCAGTAATCCTTCTGATAGGTATATAATCAAGACGTGGGCCAAAGCCCTTAATGCATTATATCTATCCAAGCTTGGGCAAGGTGTGTTGATGATAGTTTGGATTGGGTGAATATCCCAAAGTAGCCAGCATGGTCATTTAGGCTCTTAAGTGAGTCACACGCATACAAACTGATTGGATAGACACCACCAATCTTACTATAACCCGGTTAATTGGAGACCCACTCAGTTCACCTTTGAATCAAGAGTCTTATTATAGTGCAAGGGGTTATAGAATTTACCCCCAATATTCCCAACATATGTGTTCTAGGGTATTGTGTTGGTGAAAGAGATCTTCATTAGCACAACACCAATACCTAGGAAAGGAAAAAATACAGGCACCTACGTTGTCGATCTTCGTGTCCTAGTAGCGTGACAATTGTTGTGTGAGATGATGAACATCAAAAGAATTGGGCCTATAACATTACATCTTCAAGCCAATTTCCCATAGATTAATTTGACTATTTCTTTTTTGACTGTGTGAAAACCTTGCAGCTTGAAAAATTTGTTGAGCATACACTAATAATTTCATTTTTTATCGAGTCAGTCATGTAGCTACACTAAGTTTTGTGATTGTTGAATTTGTACAAGTATAAAATATTGGTCCTACAATAGTGTCCTATCAGTATCCTATAAGAGATCCAAGAAGATCCAACAAACATGTCCCAAAACATTCCATTTTTCTCTTATCGTGAAAATTGGTGATCAACATACCCTTGCATATTCATCCAAAAATTTTAGAATCATTCCTAGCATAAAATCTTACATAGTCATTCCCTTTTTCCATAGTCATCATTATAATCCAGAAAATTCCAAATTCAAAAAACATAGCTTGCATTTCTTGGAGGTTAAGTTTTCTACCTTTTAGAGTCTTTTGCATATTAGAGGGTGCATTTCTTTAGGACAATCTAGTAGTGGTCTTGTGTATTATCATGACTTCATCAAAACTTAGTCACCATCATCTTTCCTTTTCTTAGGCACCTATCATTCTGGTTAACACTTGTCTTAGACATACATCATTGTGAGTATCAGTCATCTTTGTCGTACCTTTTTGAGTTCAAGACTGTCCATAGAATCATTTAGGTTTTTCCTCAAAGAGTTCACCTTGGAATTTTGTAGAATCTCTTTTAGGTCATATTACCTGCATTTTAGGTAGCATCCAAGTCATTCATTCCTAGATTTCCTCAACATCTTATTACCAGAAAATCCAAAAAATTAGGTCTCATTTCTCCTCTACATATGTCGTTCACGAGATCACAAAAGATAAAATGCATAATAGATCCCAACATAGAACTTAGACATGATCCCAATAGTGAAACTGATGTTCTTATTCAAAAGATTGGATGACTAGATTTCAATGATCCAGAGACTATTCAGCATCATGAGAAACCACACGTTGATATCCCATAGTTACCTCTATCCCTCCACCAGAAGATTATTTCTCATTTGAGAATATTAGGGCTAAATTCAATGATAGGGAAGAAGTTAATGACATCCTAGAAACTCCTTTAGTAATGGTTGTTGTGGGATCACTATTGGAAACTAATCCAGATGTGTACTTTAAAATGCTTGCATAGATCGTGCCAAACTACTCGTTGGATACGAAACCTTCACCATAGTGGAAGCCACCCCCATGCCATAATCTTGTCTTACCTCCACAACACCACTTCCAATCAGCTCCATTTTACCTTTTGGAAACCCCATGCAAAGCACCTCCCAGGTGACCACATCTTCCACAACACTAGGTATCCAGTACAAAAGTCCTCTCTTTTCCAGTTTTCCACCTATATCTAGCACACCTGGCACAACAAAAACACCCTCCATAATGACCTAAACCCATCTAGTAGGTACATCTAATATGGCTCCACCAGGACACACTCCTAGCTTCCTATTGACAGGAGTTCCCAAAATCACTCAAGGGACATCCCAACAAAAATCCATTAGCATTATCCCTACAGGTATTCCTTCCAATTTAGGAAACCCCCAAATCAATCAAGAGGAAACTCCACAACAACCTCCCACTAATCCCATCTACTCAAGGATTCTGGCTGCCTTTTGAAACATCATGGAGTAACTGGGCCTAGCACTTCCAACCCTACAACATCACCTCAGTAGGAACCTTCATATGTACCACCACCTCAACAAAAACCTTCATATGTCCCACCACCTCATCAAAAATCATCATTTATCCCACCATCTCAGCAAAAACCTTCAGATATCCCACCACCTCAGCAACAACCTTCATATGTCCAATCACCTCAACAACAGCCGTCATTCATTCTACCACCTCAGGATCAAGCTTCATATATTCCATCACCTCAAAAATAACTTTAATACATCCCACCACATCAGTAACAATTGTCATTCATCCCAACAGCTCGGTAGAAACCTTCATATATTCCACCACCTAAAAAAAGAACTTTCATACATCCCACCACATCAACAACAACCTTCACACATTCCAGCACCTCAGCAACAACCTTCTCGTATTCTACCACTTTAACAACAACCTCCATATATCCCACCATCTCAATAGAAACCTACATACATCCAATCTCCTCAACACATTCCACAAAATTAGTATATTTTTCATATAATGTGGCCATAGTATACTCCACCACATGAGTTCATCCCATCACATGTGCTAGAAATATACAGTAACACAGGTTATGATCCCTCATATAACTAGGCACCATCTTATAACATCACAGTGAGATAAATTTCTTTGATCCTAATGCACTGCCATCTACACTGACGCCCACTGAAACCTTTGCACAACAATTCCAACTTCTCCAACAACATGTCATTAACTTGTAAATAGGTGCTCCCAAGAGGTCTTACAGTATTGCTAATCTTATTCCTTACCCATTTGACAGGACATTACACATGCCACCTTTTCCATGCAATTTTGAGATGCCAAAATTTGACAAATACAAGGAAACAGGTGATCTTCGTGACCATATACAAGAATTCTTCATGGCTTGCATAGAAGTGGCCTGGGATGATACTTACCTGATGATACTATTCCCACTTAGTCTCGGTTGGTAATCCATGGAGTGGTTTTCTAGACTTACTACTGGGATACGATCCTAGAACAAACTAGCAGATAAATTCATACCAAACTATTCACACAACATTATCATGGAAGTAACATTAATGAATCTTTGCACTACTAAGAAAAAGAGTGGTGAAATTTTTTCCTCGTTCTTACAAATATGGAGAAATGTTCCTCAAAGCGTCTTTCCACGTACCTCTAAAAGAGAAGATCCATATATTTATAAAATTTTCAATTTGACATGATGCGTGAACTAAACTCCTAGCAAATTGAAACCTTTGAAGAGCTACCTGAATAAGGACTAAAAGAAGAAAGATCCCTCACCCTAAATAGATCCTTCAAGAAAGAGAATAGAAACTCAACACCTTATGAGTACTGGTTTGAAAACAAAAATGTGACAAATGATGGCGTTGTTGATGCTAAGATGGTCCAACCAGTCATGCGCATACAAGCACCACCAAAACCTGCTTAGAAAACCCAATCATTACAAACTACCTAGAGGTTTAACAACACTGACATGAAAAACCAAGAAGTTAACCAGACCTACCAAAACATTACTGTAAGAAAGCACACTACTCTTCCTCGAGACTTTACGCCTCTTGCATAACCTCTTGAGAAAATACTACAATCTCATTCAGTCACCCTACCCGAAATTAGACATTATGAGGGTGTTGATAAACCTACATGGTGGAAAGACAAATATTACTATAATTACCATAGAACTAAGTGACACAAGACAACTAATTGCATGCAACTGAAGCATATTATCCATGATTTCATCGATCACAGTGAGATAGAAGTTATCATAAACACAGGTACCACCAATCAAGATCCCAAAATCTTCACAAAGCCATTGATGGATCATGGAAAAGGTAAGGCATCCACTTCTAGACATAAAAATAAAAAAAACTTAACCTAATCCAAACCTAATCTTGATCTGACCATAAACATCATCACCATTCGAGGTCTAGATACCAACTGTGTTGTTACTACCGGTCATTCCAAAATCACAGTGCAAGGAGCCTTGCCAAAGGTCGTTATACTAAATAAATCATCTACCCCTCCATCAGGTCAGCACAACTTATTAGATCATCTGAAGAAGATGTCAACACAAATCCCCATCTATGAACTACTTCACATATATCCCAATCATAAAGAAGCATTAGATATAGCCTTGCAACAAGCCTTTGTTTCAAAAGATATAGAGGTTGATGAATTTCAAGCCATGGTAGGAAATATGCCCACACAACATCATGTTTCCTTCACTGAGAAAGATATTCCTATCCTTAAATTATCTCACAATGATCCCTTACATCTTGAAGTCTTTGTCAACCTCCATAAAATCATACGAGTCTTGATAGATGGTGGAGCAAGTCAAAACATTTGTACCCTAAAATTGGTAAACGCACTGGGCTACTCTGACATTTGTGTAGATGTTTCCAAGAAGATTATAATCAGAGCATATGATGATGAAGAAAGACCTTCCTGAGGTGTCATTAGTATTCCAATTAGACTGGGTCTAGCAACACAAGACACCACCTTCCAAGTCCTAGGCCTAGAGCTTGGTTACAACATGTTATTGGGACGACCATGGATCCATTCCATGCAAGAAGTACCATATACTTATCATCAATGTTTGAAATTTCCTCATGAATGAGTTTAAATCACAGTGCCTAGTGATAGAGATCCTTTTCTATACTGTACAAATCTGAGAGGACCTACTTCCAAGCAAGTACCTAACAATCAGGAGGCATATATGGCCTCTTCATCTCAACACATAGATTGTACAGACCTGGAAAAATCAACTAAACTACCTATATCAGATCTCAAAATCTAAGTCAAAGGAAATGGATGTGGATAATACTCCTAAACATACTTCTTTTGTGTGGGAAAGCTACCAATCTCACCCCATACATATGGAAAGCCTAAACACCCTCTCCAAAAGAAGCAAAAGCTAACACTAGTCTATCCACCAAAAAAGTTTATACGATGGGGAGACATTCATGAAGAAGTCATTTAAGACACTTATCTTCCTGGTTGTATATAGATCAAGAACCCCCAGAGGTCAACATTCCAGTACATGAATATGGATGGGGGTATACCATTGTCTAATAAAAGGGTATAATGGATTCTCTGGATTAGGAAAGAAGGAAAAAGGAATTGTTGAGCCAATCACACCAATCCAAAACATAAAGCATCATCGCTTAAGTTATAAACCACCGACAGAAGGAATTTCAAATATCTTGTTACCATCTAATATTAATGCTTGTGTATATTAAAAAGTTGAGACATTTGAGGAACATAATTCTGACATAGACTCCCATGACTATGAGTGAGATTCCCCACATACCACCAACACCTTAGACCTTAACACTATCATTTCCTGACTATCTATACAAGATAGGCCCACAAATCTCCGAGCATGGATTGAAGAATTTTGGGCCTAATTTGAACCTTCTTCCTAGTCCTCCTCCAAAACACACAAGACAATATTTGATTGTTATATCAATACCTTTACTGAAATCCCAATTTCATCCTTCCAAACCAAAGACAACATAGCTCTGGTTTACCCCGACCTTATAGATTGGGAACAAAAAAGTCCACCGACCATAGACATTTTTTAGAATGATGAAGCTATTGTTGAATACTTCAGACTAAGGAAAGGCATGACTATGGGCGACCACATAGAAGGGTTCAATATTGAATTGAATAGCATAGAATAATTTTGGGAGCTATAAAAATCCTCTAGTCGTAAAATTGAAAGATAAAATATAAGGCTGTTAGTTAAAAATTGAAAGATAAAATATAAGGCTGTTAGTTAAAAATTGAAAGATAAAATATAAGGCTGTTAGTTAAAAATTGAAAGGCAACTTCTAGCTCCAAAATAGAAAAACTAAAAGATGTGTCCGAGGGTGAGAACCTCACTGAGGTTCCTGAGGATGGAGAGATTGATATACTTCCCCTTATAGAAGAAAAATCACCATTAGTGGTAGAGAAAACAACAACAATAAACATTGGAACTAAAGAAACACAAAGACTAATCCACTTGGCAGAGTCATTAACACCAGAAGAAAGAGAACAATTCATTCAGTTCTTTAATGATAGGAAAATCAAATTTTCTTGGTCATACTCTGACATGCCTGGATTAGATCTAGAATTAGTGCTACACTATCTTAAACTAAAGCTGGGGTAAAATCCATATAAACAGAAGCTCCACAAAATGCAGCCAAAGATTGCTCTATTGGTCAAAGTTGGATAGAAGAAACTACTAGATGCAGGCATTGTTAGACCTATTGACTATATAGATTGGATCTCTAATATCATACCTATATCAAAATCATGTGGAGCCATAAGAATTTCCACTGACTTTAGAGATCTAAATTTGGCTTTCCCAAAATATTATTTTTCATTGCCAAACATAGGCATGATTGTTGATCTCACTTTAGGATATAAGATGTTTTCACTCATGGATGGTTTCTCTAGATATAACCAGATAAAGATTGCACCTGAAGATAAACATAAAATGGATTTCACTTGTGCCTTGGGTACTCACTTTTGGTGTGTCATGCCCCTTAGTCTAAAAAATGTTGGAGCATCATATCAAAAGCATTGCCAACTATCTTTCATGACATGATGCATATCACCACGGAAGACTACATTGATGATATATTGGCTAAATACCTTGAGAGAAATCTACATATATCAGTATTAGGGCCAGTCTTTGACAGAATCTAGGAGTACAATGTAAGGGTAAATCCAAACAAATGTGTCTTTGGTGTCACATCAAGAAAGTTTTTAGTATTCATTGTTTTCCACAGAGGAATAAATATTGATCCTGAAAAGGTTCAAGCCATCATTAATATGCCTCCAAAAAAAAAACTAAAGAACCTGAGGAATCTACAGGGATGACTACAACCAGTAAGATGATTCATCACCTAGCTAGCTGAAAAATACCATCCATTCCAATACTTGCTACAAAAAATTGGTCAAATTTGCATGTACCCAAAATTTCCAAGCAACATTTCAAGTATTGAAGGACTATCTTCTCTCAACACCAGTCTTAGTAACACCTATTCTAGATCATCCCTTATTGTTATACATATCTACACTGGGGGCGTTATAGGCACAAAATTATGCCAAAGGAAAGGAAAGAGCCATCTAATATATCAGTCGCACACTTGTGGCATATGAACTAAACTACACTGCAATTGAACGAGCACGCTTGGATGTCATTTTTTCTTCTCAAAAACTCATACATTACATGTTAAGTCACAAGATGATTCTAATAGAAATATTGATCCATTGAAATATCTATTGAGTAAAGCCATAATTACAGGGCACCTCCCCAAATAGGTCATGATACTCAGTGAGTTCAGCGTTGATTACATGGATAGAAAGGCAATAAAGGGACACATAATTGTTGACCGGTTGGTAGATGCGCCCTTACCTTCTAGTCATCTAATTTTGATAGATTTTCAAGATGAGATCATATTTTCTATGGAGGAGTGAAAACAATGGAAATTATACTTTGATGGCTCACACACACACAATGAATTAGGTGCTGGCATAATATTTATCACTCCCCAAGGAGACTCCATTCTGAGATCATACATGTTGACCTTTGATTGCACCAATAAAATAGCCAAATATGAAGCACTGATCATAGGGCTCAAGACAACTATCAAATGAAAGATCCAATAGTTACAAGTATTTGGAGACTCTCAACTGAACATCAACCAAGTCAATGGCACCTACGACACAAAGAATGAAAAAATCATTCCTTATAAAGCCTTAAAATAAACAATGGCTAGAGTGGGAGCAAGTTTGAATGTCGGAGTGGGTAGGAACAATGGAAGAAATGTGGGAGTACTTTTTGGTGCTATAGGTAAAGATGTTGGCACTTTTCTGGGGTCAACGGGTCAAGAAGAGGTTAATGGGTCAACAAATCCTTTGGCAGATAGCGGTATTTCAAGGAATGGGGACCCACGACGTAATAGTGCTTCCCCGGACCTTGGGGGAGGTGCTCAAAATCTTCTTGGTGAGGATAAAAAATTCAATTCCATTCCTCCTTAGCATCCCTAGGTCACACTATTTGGGAAAAAACCTTTGGGTGAGTCCTCTTTTCCTGAAGTAAACAACATATCTGATCCAACCAAGGGAGAATTTCCAATATTCATTCCTGAATAGGTGATTTATCACTCAATGGCATTGATGAACCTTATGATGGTTGGTAAATTTTATGGGGGGAGACCGAACATAGACTATGTTCGTGGGTTCACCCAGAGAAGATGGTTTCTGCAAGGGCAAGTCGCCATAGCTGCTATGCCAAAGGGATTCTTTTCTTTTTCCTTCACCAACCAAGAGGATATGACTAAAGCCTTGTGTGGTGATCTCTAGGTCATGGGTGAGTCCTCCCTGGCTTTGAGAAAATGGGAGCCTAACATGGATCTAAATGACTCTTTTTTGGACTTGGCACCTGTTTGGGTCAGATTGCCAGGGTTACCAATGGAATATTGGAACGAATGTGTTTTTAAAGGAACATCAAATGTTTTCGGTGAACTATTGTCCTTGGACCCGACTACGACGTCAAAATCTAGATTGGTGAATGCTAGGATCTGCATCAATATTTGTAAGTCGAATGACCTTCCTATGTCTATTGACTTAGTCTCTAAAATGGGAAAATGGAAGTAATCGATGGAATATGAATCCTTCTCTTTTGTTTGTTTTAATTGTAAAAAATTGGGTCACTGGGTTAAGAACTGCCCGAGAAAGGATAAAAAAAAAGAGAGGGGAAGATAGAGTATATGAAGAATGAAACTAAAGTGAATGCCTCAGTTTGGAGACCCAAGAATCTAGCTTCCAAGAGCTCATATGAAGATTCAGTCAAATTAGGCAATGAGGGGAATCTGAGTAAGGATGATCAAATCCTTGCCTTAGAGGGCAAGAAAAACAATGAGACTAACTTATACAACAACAACCAGCGGATTGTCATAGCAGAGACCCTAAGATCATAGATAATAAAGAATATGAAATTCTTAAGCCTATTCCAAGTCGTGAGGATATTTTTGACATGCTCATAGGGGGAAATCATTTTATATCTCTGACGATTACTAATGAAGAGTTTAAGGAGGAAACCCAGGAAGAAGTTCAAAAAACTAATGCTTAGAATTAACAAGGAAGTGTGGATAAGGACTCTATTGAAGCCAACCAGAAGAGTCAAAACCTTGAGAAGCCCAACCCTTCTGAAAAACAATCACAGGATGAGATATATGAGTCCCAAGTAAGTAACATCAATCGTTCTACTGAACCCTTGAATATCTCATTTCTCATCAAGGGGATTAAGTCAGATATATCCTTGCTTTTTGAGGAAATCCCATCCTTAGACTGCACCAAGCAATAAAAAAAAAAGGACCCTAACTAGTGCTAAAAAATCCCTTAAAAAAACATCTAAAGGAGCCTTGCCCCTATCCCAGACTGGAATCAATACGAGAAGTAGGAAATTTAATAGGGGGAAAGCTAAGACAAGTTTATGAAGAAAACTAGTAAAAGAAGGACGTGAGCTAGACAATTGGATGGAGGTGGCGGATGGAAAAAAAATGACCATCCAAGAGGCTTTGTACCCTAAAAAATCATGGCTGAATGTGCCCCATAAACAAGATATTTTGAGAAACATGGTTAGAGATCACAAAATGGACATTTTTCTTGTTCAAGAAACCAAAATGTCAAAGGAAAAAGTGAAGAAAATCAAACTTTTCCAGAAAGGTGGTGTTAGTAGTTATAGTTCAGCTGGAGCTTCTGGTGGTACTACCATTTTCTGGAATCAGAAAACCATTCATGGTGAAATTATTTCTAAAGACTCCAATCTGATTTCAGTAAGAATGCACAAGATCAGAGACAATTTCAGCTGGGTTATTACAAATATTTATGTCCCCAAACTCTAAAGTTAACAGAGCTAAGTTTTGGAAGAAAATTGTAGAAAGTAGACAAGATTTCAGGGATGATGGTTGGTTGATGATGAGGGATTTCAATACCCCTCTTACTGAAAGGGATAAATTTGGTGGTATTCTATCCCAAAATGAAGGAAGAAATGATCTCTTATATTTTATTAATGACCTAGGGCTAATGGATTTGTATCTCCAAGGTATTAGCTATACTTGGACCAATAGGCGTGTTGTTAATGATAATATCCCAAGAAAAATTGATAGGGCCCTTATTTCTTAGGACTGGCTCCCTATATACTAGTTTTCTCTCTCCTCTTTTTTCATAATTGGCTTTGATCATTACCTCTTGGTGTTAGAAGTAGATCCTAATTCTGGTCACAAAAACTATCCCTTCCATTTTGAAAAAAATGTGGTTAAGCCACCCATATTTGGAAAGGAAAATAGGTGAATGGTGGAATATTAGAGTTGATGGTACAACAAGGTTCAAAGTCACCAAAAAACTCAGAAACATCAAGGAAAAGATTAAAGTTTGGAACAAAGATATTTTTAAGGATATCTTCCAGTAGAAGAACTTTGCTAAACAAGAGTTAAATTCTATTTAGGAAGCTATCCAAAGACATGGTCTTTCTGAAAATCTTATAGAGGAAGAGCAAAAATCCCTTGTTGGTTATCATGACATCATATCTAAAGAATAAACCTATTGGTGCCAAAGATCTAGGGTTGTTTGTCTCAAAGAAGGGGACACGAATACAATTTTTTCCCATTTAGCTACTCTAAAACATAGAGTGGCCAACATAATAGCCAACATTTCTAGGAATAAAAAGGAGGTTAACAAGGAAGAGGATATCAAGAAAGAAGTAGTTGACTTCTTTTATTCTCTACTGGCTGAAGAGAATAATATTAACCTTAGCAATCAGGATTTGTTACTTGAGGCCATCCCAAACATTGTCAACAAAGAACATAACTTTATGTTGTAGGCTATTACTTCTGGGAAGGAAATCAAATAGGTGGTCTTTTCATCATAAGGAGATAAAGCTCCCGGTCCGGATAGTTTCCCAATGTTCTTCTTCCAAAAGTTCTAGCAGATTGTGGATAAGGATGTCTCTAATGCTGTGAAATAATTATTTGGAAGTAGATGTTTTCTTAAAGAAATCAATGATACTTTTTTTGTCCTTATTCCCAAAATTTTCAGAGCTCGGTCCATTGATCAGTTTAGACCTATTAGCCTTTGCAATTCCTTTTATAAGATTTTGTCAAAAAATTTAACATCTAGACTATTGAATATTCTCCCTTCATTGCTTTATCCTTAGCATAATGGGTTCATCCTAGGTAGACAAATCCTTGATTCTATTATTTTGGTTCATGAAAACATTCATTCTGCCTCTTTGGCTGGTAATCAGGGCTTTCTCCTCAGAATTGATCTGTCTAAAGCTTATGATTGGGTTGATTCAAAGTTTTTGAGCCTTGCTCTAAGGAAATTTGGCTTTAATGAAAGGGTCATTCAGATCATTTCTCAGCTGGTCTCAAGTGCTTTTTTTGTTATCATTAATGGTTCTACTTCTAGGTTCTTCAAAAGTTCCAGAAGCCTTAGACAGGGAGACCCTATCTCTCCTAGTCTTTTTACTATGCTGGATGAATGCTTGGGGAGATTTTTTAAGTTTCTAGTGGACAAGGGTGTTATCATGGGGCTGTGTCCTTCTTCCAATCCTCTAATTTTCTCCCACGCCCAATTTGTGGTTGATACTATTTCCATGGGAACATCTATTGTCAAAGAAGCTGGTGCTATGAAAAAGTCCCTTAATGTTTATACCAATGCTACGAGACAATTAATTAACTGGAACAAAAGTGCCTTATTCTTCATCAACACCCTAGATTATAGGCAGGCTAGGATAGCCAGAATCTTAGATTGAAAAATCAATATCTTTCCTTCCTCCTAGTAAGGCCTCCCCCTTAGGCTGAATGTTGCTGACTCCTTTTGGAATTTTCTTATTGATAAATTTAACAAGAAACTAGCTAGATGGAAAGACACTATTTTATCTTTGGCGGGTCAGGTTGCCCTCATTATATCTTCCTTGCAAAGCTTGGTTATTTATGCTCCCAATCTGTTTAATATTCCTGTGAAATTCTCTGAAAAGATTGAAAGTATACAAAAAATATTTCTTTGGTCTGGTGCTGAGGAAAAACTTTATCCCTCTGATTGCTTAGGATAAGGTTTGTAAACCCAAAAATATGGGGGGATTAAGGTTAAGGTCGGTCAAAGTTATCAACAATGAATTTCTAGCCAAACATATGTGGAGGATCTATGGGGAAACTAAGGAATGGAACACGAGTTTCAGACAAAAATACCTCTACGATCTCCCTACTATAGATGTTTTTCTATCTAACAATTATAATGTGGAAGGTTCTATTTTCTATAGGAATATTAACTTTGTTAGAAATCTTGCCAGCAACGGGAAGAAATGGAAGCTGGGTAATGGCCAAAGCATCAAGTTCTAGGATGATCCTTGGTTGATGGATATGCCCATGTGTGACATCCTTGATTTTCATCACTCCATAAACAATTGTAAAAATAGATATGGTACTTTTGTTAAATATTATTGGGTTAACAACAGATGGGTGAAACTGGCAGGAATAAATCCTTATTTTGATTTTATTGACAAAGCCCTCTTGGCTCAGTGCATTAGTGACTCTAAGGATGACTCTATAGCTTGGGGTCCTAATTCTAATGGGATCTTCTCTGCTGATTCAACCAGTTTACTTTAATTTGAGTATCCTGGCATGAAACCTTTTTGGGCCAAGGCTTGGAACAAAGATCTTACTCCTAAGATTGAGATCATCTATTGGATTTTCATCCAAAATAAATCCCTTATTGTGGGTAACCTCAAAAAAAGGGGATTCTCTATCCCTAATAGATGTTGTCTTTTTTGTGAAGATGAGGAAGATACTAACCATCTTTTTTTGCATTGCTCTTTTTCCCAATAGGTGTGGTTTTTCTTCTTGCAGAAATGGAAAATTTGTTGGGTTTTCCCCCAATCCATCTAGGAGTTTTGCCAGCAATGGCACATTCCTAATGCCAATGATTTGGTTAATGAAACTTGGAATCTAGTGGCACTTCACGTGTCGTGGAACATTTGGAAAGAAAGGAATAATTATTTTTTTCGAAACAACTCCAGTAATCCTTCCACTGTGTTTGAAAAATCCCTTAGAGGATGCCATGAAAATATTTCTAAGGGAAACACATAGCTTTGTTGGAATATCAATGAAACCAAGACTAAGGAGGGTAAATGTGAGAGCAATATTTGGAGATCCCCTCCCGAAGGGTGGCTTAAGATCAATTTTGATGGTACTACCAAGGGAAACCCCAAACTTTTTGTGTGTGGTAGCATAATTATAGATTGTAGAGGTAACTTCATTGGCACTATTGCTACCCCTTTGGGAATTCAAACCAATCACATCGCTGAAGCTATGGGAGCTCTTCATGGCCTTCAATTTGTTAAAAAGATCAAATTTAAAAAAATATGGCTGGAGGGAGATTCAATGAACATTATTAAGTGTCTCAAGGGTGAAGCTATACCTTCATGGACCATCGATAATGTGATTTCAAAGGTGAAGGATATTATTTTTGAATGCAATCAAGTGCATATATCCCACGTGTACATAGAAAGCAACTCTGTGGTGGACAACTTCACTAATTTGGGAGTTAAGTCTGGTGATGTCACCCTGTGGGAAAGCTTTGTGAATTTGAATGAGGACACTAAATCTAAAATCAATTATGACAAAATCACACATAAAGAAGGAATGCTCTAAGATGACAAGTGTTATACATATGAGTACTATGGAGCCTGTGGATAGTTATTGGAATTATTGGAGTGGAGGATTTGGCATTTATAAAACTTTATTCTCCCATGCTTTCTAGGTTGCTATTTCCAATTGGTTGAACTTTTCCAAGAAGGTTAACTTTTGCAAGCACATTCTTGAAACTGTGCAGAGAGAAAAGAGTCTGTATTTGAAGGTTTCCATCATGGGTGGAAATCTCAAAAGGGAGGAACATGCTAATTGTCGCAAGCTTCATGGCGTAAACTGAGGAAGGGAGGTGTCACCTCGTTTCTGGAAAAGCTTCACAAATTTGATAAAGTTGTGACCCAAAAGTTTTGAAGGATGGAAAAGAGAGACCATTACTATGGATGGGAAGACTATCATCCTTTTAGTTGAACTTATTTTCCAGGTGACGGGTATACCCGACAAGGGTTTAAACTTCTATAGAAATAGGAAAATCTCAGATATGACAGTTAAGAAGTTTACCAAATCAGAGAAGGAGAAGAAGGGTTTTGAATATGTCCATGCCAAATGGTACATTGATGTCAAAAAGGTCAAGGAAATTTGATGCAACACCCTCCTGGTTTTTATGGAGTATTTTACGCTCGATGTGCGGTTCACGCGGGTGCAGTCCTACCATTTCATATTTCTCAATCATTTCAGGTAGAAGGATACCATCAACATCCCCTATTGTTTACATAGCTCTCTTATTAAAATCCTAAATGAGAATAATAAGAAGGCTAAGAACGCCATCCTGCATGAAGGATTGATTTTTTTGTTTTATGAATACATATGGGATTCCAACCCTAACCCTACTGTCAAAACTCTCATTAAGGGCAAGGGTAAACGGATAGCTGAGGCTAGTCCAGAAAGCACTTCAAAGAAGCAGAGGTCTTTGAAGATGGAATCTACGAAGAGTAGCCATGATGAAGACAACGACACTGAGGGTTCAAAGGAATTGAAAGTCTACGAATGTCAAAATGAGCAAAACCCTAATGATGAAAAGGAAGATATAGATGAATCAGAAGACATTGTCGAGTCTTAGGATAAGGGTGAGCAAGAGAATAGGGACTGTGAGGAGACTAGCAATAATTTTCAAAAGAAGAATGAGATTATTGATACCGTCACTCTGGATACCCATAAAAGGATGTTGAAACCCAGAACAGGGAGGCTGAGGTCAAGGAGAAGAACAAACAAGAATAGAATTTTGCTAAGGAGTTGGACAAAGAAAAAGAGAAGTTGGGTATAATGGAGGATGAGGAGAATGTCAATGAGTCAAGGGAAAATGAGAATTCTCAAGACATCATTTTGCAAAATCCCCAAAATGTTGACGACTTGGTTGATACAACCATTCACTATGTGGAGAAGAATACCCCTGAGAGGAATTTCCAAGCTAAGGAAGTTCCCATTTTGGATGAGTTTGTCAAGGACATGAGACTCGATATGCATGTCTCTCAAGATACCAAGGATTATTCCAAAGAGGATAATGTGGACACCAGTGAGAGAAGACTCAGAGAATCCTCTATCATAATGGTCTTTGAAGACTTTGATGATAAGGAGGAAATTACTATTGGGGCTCTTCAAACAGCCAAAGCTCAGGCTTTGTATTCTTTCAGATACAATAAGTGGTGCTTTTAGGAGATAAAGAGGCTCAACCTCAAATGCAGGAAGTTGGAAGCTACTAATGCCATCCTTCAAGAGAATTTGGAAAAAGGTCTCAACGAGGGAAACTTAACCCAAAATTTGAACATTATCCTCGATGAAGTGTAGAACAGGATGAACAAAATGGAGACCACTATCATGGACATCCTTAAGCATAGTAAGGATAGTATGTTAGCATCCAACGACAATCTAAAAATCATGGTCAACTTGTTGAAAGGATACATGGAGGAGGAAGATGATCAGAAGAATGATTTTGAGGTGGCTACGGGTGGTCCAAGCTCTAGAACCCAGGCCAGCAGCAAGAAGAAGTCTCCCACTGTGAAGAAGAATGTGGAAGATATGAAAAGTTGTATTGTGAGCTTAGATGAAATTGGGGCCAGAATGGATGAAACCCTAGATGAAAAAGATGGAATTCTAAATTTTTCCAACTGATCTGGCGCTTTGGCTGATTTTTTGTCTTTTGTATGGGTTTCTGGTTTTTTGTAGCATTCAACAAACAACACAAAGGGGAACCATAACAACACAAGATATATCAAGATATCAACTCATATTGTATTCGATAACATTAAATTACATGCAATTTGCCCTTTTGTGGGTTGATTGTTTTTGGCATTCTTTATTTGGCTGATTCTTCTTCTTCCTTTCTTCTGCTTCAAGCTTTGTAAAGGGTTTCAGGTCCCCTTCAGAACTTTCTTTTACCAGTAATCAAAACGTAAGACATAAAGAAACATTTTGAAATAATATCATTTGAGTAGTTACCAAGGATAAAGAACAAAGTAGCAGATGATGTGGGTACTATAAGATCTTTTCTCAATGTGCCACCAGATGTGACAGATTATGAATTCATGGTTGAATGTCTCATAGTCCCTTCCTTTTAAGTGCCCAAGACTTAGGTTGTGTGCAAAATTGTTGGTCCCAATTCTCCCTGGTAACAAGATATATACGCCTATCTAACTAGCCAAACAATCCCCATTGACTTGTCCCAGAACCAAAATAATTCCTTGATAAGGAAAGCCTCTCAATACACTATGATAGACAATGCACTTTACCATCGTAGTCTAGATGGAATGCTCCTCATATTTCTCAACTCAGAATAATATAAAATGATTATATTAGAAGTACATTAGGGCATTTTTGGTGCTCATTCTAGTGGCTTAACTTTAGCTAAGAAGAATTTAATTAGGTATTATTGTCCTACAATAAAAACAAATGCTTTCCTATATGTACAAAAATGCAGAAAGTGTTAGATACATGAGAACCTCATACATGCACATTCTCAGGAGCTGAAGCCACTCACATCATCATGGCCCTTTTCACAATGAGGGTTTGACCTAGTTGTCAAGATTCATCCCTTATCCTTTGATGGTCATAAGTACATAATAACAACCACTGAGTACTTCACAAAGTGGGTTGAAGCAATTCCAATGACCTACACCATTGGCAAACAGGTTTCCAAGTTCCTTTTGAACTATATCATAAGTTGGTATGGTGTTCTATAGACCGTCAGTACAAATCATGGATCCCCCTTCAAAAATAAGTAAGTAGATGATCTTTGCATAAAATTTGATATCCACCATAGCTATTCTTCGCTCTACTTTCCCCAAGGAAATGGCCAGGCTGAGGCTACGAACAAAACCATTATTAAAATTCTAAAAAATATAGTCAATGAAGTTGGTCAAGACTAGCATCTCCAACTCAACCCCTCCTTATGGGCATACCGCACTAGTTTTTGCACACCCACAGGTGCAACTCTATATTCACTAGTATACGATACCAAATCCATCTTTCTAATAGAGGTTGAACTCCCATCATTGCATGTATCCATCAAGCACATCATTTTAGATGAGGAATATAGAGTATCTCAACTACAAGAGCTACAACTATTTGATGAAAAGAGACAAATCCACTAAAATATTTGCAAGCATATCAAAAATGTCTTAGAAGAAGCTACAAGAAAAAGGTCATCCCCAGAGATTTTCAAGTTGGTGATCTAGTACTAATGGAAAATCAGAATAATCAGACAGAAAGAGAAAAGCCAAGAAAGCTTGAACCAAAATGGTTGGGTCCTTACATCATTGCATCAGTTTAGGGGTTTGGAGCATATCAGATATCCACATCAGAGGGTGAGCCCCTATCAGATCCCATTAACATCTTGCATTTGTGCAAGTACTATTCATAATTGTTAGAGTACACCCATTTCAAAAAAGGAAAAATTAAAAAAATTAGAAAGAAAAAAATGGTTACCTTGGTGAAAACCTAGCAATCAGGCATCTTTGGTAACACAAAAAAACAAATACAAGAGATAGAGATCATTCCTCTACCATCTATCATGACTCCAACCTGGTATCACTTATCATTTCACCCATGTTCTACAATAAACACCCATCATGGATTTAGATTTCCCAATAGTCCTTGTCCTAAACACCTCATATTCAACACAAAGTCATTCCACAATGGCCATTTCGCAATAAAATACCCACTCTGTCCAAACTTGGGGCACCCAATGTCATGATCCATTAAGCACTGAAAAAATCCTTTAAAGAATTCTAAAAAATCCCTAAAATTTTTAAAAATTTCTGTAAAAATCCTTAAAAATTGGAAATCTTTTAAAAAGTTCAAAAATAATAAAAAAACTTAAAAATATTCATCTAGGGCGACCATGTATGGGGTTTCTATGATAAGGGCCTTCACTTATGTGATACACCACACATACCTTGACTCCAAACATATGAACCCTATGGTGGACCAAAATCATCTATAAAAATCCTTAAAAATTGGAAATCTTTTAAAAAGTTAAAAAACAATTAAAAAACTTAAAAATATTCATCTAGGGTGACCATGTATGGGGTTTCTGTGATAAGGGCCTTCACTTATGTGATACGCCACACATACATTGACTCCAAACATATGAACCCTATGGTGGACCAAAATCATTTGTAAATGTCTTGAAAAATTCATCATCAAACAACCAAAAAAATCATAAAATTGAGAAAATATGCAGTAAATATATTTTGGATATCAATTTATTTCTTTTGCATTTCAAAACAAGCATTGAATGACATCATTCAACAAATCTAAGCTTCAACAAAACTAAGTCAAAATAGTCAAACTCATGAGCAGGTCCTCATTCAGATTGATCACATTGTCTTATCTATCAATGGAGTCCCATAGCACATTCTTTTGTCAAGAAAATCATGTTATTTTATACAAGGAAGGGAACACTCAAAACCAAACAGAGCAGTCTTATACGGGGTACCCTATACTTCATCTGATAGCATCAATAAAATGTCAACAAATCAATGTCTAAACAACTACAAAAATACAAACACAAAATAAGTATGGTTTCTTACTTCTTGAGTCTAGTTGGTCTTATTGTGTCTTGATTTTCACAAGTCATGTTCGTATGCATCTCCATGATTCCACCTAAGAGATTAGATATGACATTATGGTTGATGACTTATCTTTTCTTGTCTGTTGTCTGTGGGATGTTGACTAAGAAATCTTAAAAGAGAGTTTTGGGTATCTATGGTAAGAGCCTGCACAACCACATGTGGTATCCAATTGCAGGGCTTGCAATCCATAAATTAGGTGTGATACACCGTACATACCTTGACTCTTAATTTTTGACCTATGTTTATTGGCCCACATTCCTTGTTGGTTAAAAGTGCTTGTTAGAATGCAAAAGGATAGTCGTGCCTAGATCTTTAATATCTAGGTATGATGATATTCAAGTTTTTCTATAATAAAAGTGGCACAATGATGAAAGATATTGTTCAATTAAGTTTGAATTCAAATATGGTTATTAAAAATAGAAGCTCTCTATTTACTATAATCTAAGAGTTTCAATCAAGGATTCATCCTCATTCTCTCCCCTCTTAACTTTCTATCAATCAATTCTAACATTCTATTGGTCAGTCTTATACAGGGCATGTCTTCCCTAAAACTAGACATTGTCTCTTGTCTTATACAAGAGGGGTCCATCCTGAAAGAAGATATGATTCTAATCAACAATCACTATGACCAATGATGATCGAACAGTCATCATGACCTACCAATATTCTCCACTTATAACTAAGTATTATTTTCTTGCATCATTTCATCTAAAATTCGTCATCTTCTTTCAAGAGATTACTAATGCCTTTCTTGCATAAATAATCTCTCAAGGGGGCATCATTTACCTTGTTGTCACCTTTTTCCCACTGGGCATTATTTTTATCAAATTAATCTTTGAAACAACGCCTAAAATGCATTGTATCAAAGAGGGGAAACATGTAGACACCTAAAAATGGCCCATTGCACTAATGCAATGGTATTACTAAAATTCCTCTTTAATTTATTTAATAATTTTTATTATTTAATAAATTATGTCTTTCTACCATATTCTAATATCAAAATCATCATTTCCCTTTAATTTCATAATTAAGTAGTTTTAATTAATTAAGTTTTAATTATTCAACGTCTAATCAATATTTTATCACCTTTTCGTCTACAAAATAATTAAATAATTAAACATTTTTAAATTATTCCCTGTCTCATATTATTAATCATTTATGCTTTCTATTTATCTTGTTTTCTTTCTTGATATTGGGAATACTAATTGCTTTAACAATCTCTTTGTGGTTGAGATTTCAGTGTTATTGCAGGATTCTATTATACCCGATTACAGGGATATATTGATTTTTTTAATATTTGACATTATCTATGTAGTGAGAGCTTCTAGGTGTGTATGTGGGAGGTATTGCACTTGGAGCTTGTGGTTTCATGTTATGGGTTGTATATGTTGATGTTATGGGAAACACTTGATATGTTTTGTGTACCTTGGAAGTATGAATAATTGGATTTGTTAGCACTTGTTGTGTGTGTTATTTTACCTATGGATATTAGTTCTTGAAAACTATCAATGCATATTGATACCTTTGGACTGAGTGTTTGTGTTTGGGATATCCATTGAAACATGACTTATGATTCGATTATGACATATCTTTTAGCTATATTTTTGGATGACCTCTTAGTCCAGTGGAAGGGGAATGATGGAGGGTGAAAAAAATCATGTATGATATGGTGGTCACTTTGTTTATTGTTTCAATTATCTTGAAGGAGCACGTGGAGCACTTTGTCTCATGATGATATACATGGCTAGAGGGATTGTTCCCTTGTTTATATTTTTAGCTACTTGTTGAACCTTACGCAATGTATACAACAAGTGGGAGAATGTTGAAAAAATAGGTATTGAACAACTTGCATAATAATATTTATAATTGTAATATTTTATTTATTATGTATTCTATACTTAGGATCACCTAGATAGACATGCAACACATATATTCCTTTTAGAATATTCTTGGGGCCACTTGATGTTGTATTGTAACATTGTAATATTATAATTATTCTATTTATTTAATATTGGGGAAATAAAGTTAATAGAGTACCCAATATTACATGTGGAGTCAAGGGTTTACGTCACTCATGGTTTATGTAATACCATTTGGTGGTTTTGTGGGAGCTTATTTCTATTAAAGAAACCAAAAGGGTGGTTGTTGAGGTAATATAGGTTAGCATTTGTGGAGGTTGGAAGCATGGCATGGGATGTGTGGTTACATGCTTGTTCACTTAGAGTGCTTGTTGATCGCCGAGATTTCAAAGGCTTTCATGGATGTATTATAATGTTGCATTGTTGAATAATACATGGAAGATGGATGTTTTTTGAAGTTGAGTTTTCTCCTCGTGAGGGTTTTCCCATGGTATATCTTGTGTCATATTTTTGTGGGTATGTCGTCATAGATTTGAATTATTTATTTGATTGATTGATTTATCATGTGGGTTATGTATAAATTTTCATTGTATGGCTACAAGTTTCCTTACATTTTCCACATGGTATTTCCCTTCATCTCCACTAGGTAAATCAAACTAAGAGTAAATTGTAGTCAATTTACTCACAAAAATCCCAAAATTTTATGTTATGGTGGGAGAATCTTTTATAATATTCAAAATATCCTCAATTATTGAGAGAGAGAGAGAGAGAGAGAGAGAGAGAGAGAGAGAAGGTTAAGGAGTTGGATGGGAGCGAGAGAGAGAGATATAGAGAGATCAAATATATATATATATATAGAGAGAGAGAGAGAGAGAGAGAGAGAGAGAGAGAGTTATAACATAATATTATAATATTAATATTAATATTATAAAAATGAAATTTATAACAGTAATAAAAAACTAAATAAAATATTGAAAATAGTATGAAAATGAAAAAGTTCAAAATTTTAGAAGGAAAGAAAAATTTGAGTGGGAGATTTCGAATATCTGATTTGTCTGACTGGCATCCAAAAGAAAATAATTATTCTCTGGGTCCCTCAATCCAAGAACCACATTTTTTGCAGAGAATTTTACAGGGTTGGAGCTGTGGAAGACAAAAAAAAAACAACTTTTCCACCCTTTTTGTTTGAAATTTCTCTATTATCAAAGGTTTTGCATCACCTTTTTGGTCTCACCATGGGGAGTAGTAGTCGTCAAAAGCATAAACGGAAGAGGAAGATCACAAATGAAGAGATCAAAGTATATAGAGAAATGGATAGGGTTTGACATCGGAACAATAGACAAGGTATGTTAAATATTAATGAAGACGAGGGCATAGGCTCACCCTTAAATGAGGTTTCAAGTGAAGAACATGAATTTGAAATGATTTTTGACAATAATATTGAAAATGAGAACATGTAGATGTGGACAATGGAAGTGTGGACATTGGCAATGACAATCTACTAATTGAATGTGAAGGAATTGACAATGATAATGGTGCACAAGAACCAAATCAACGTTGTAACACATCTCTAAATTATATGAGAAATGAAGACCCTTGGGAGGAAGAAAGACAAATTTCAAATTTGAGACCTTCAAGAACAACAAAATGGTTACTTGAAATTGATGAGAACATAATGAGAAATTTCAATGTCAAGATATCAGAAAGAACTGTTTGGTTGTGGGCTTCAAAAAATTTTGATCAATTTTTTAGCCACAACACATTGGTAGAGCAATGTCAAATGTTTGTGCAGTTGTTAAAGATGTAGAAGATGAGACCTGTACTAGTCAAATTGAATATTAGTGTGAACAAGAAAAAGGAGAGGAATGCTATTATAGTGAGAAATCTTTATAGTGCTCTCAATTCCATTGGGAAGACTACCAAGTAAAAATACAAGAGAGCCTCTAAGAGGGTTATTACAACCTCCTTAGTAAGTCATCATTTGAGAAAGTCTCGTTTGATGAGACAAACTTGTGTTGACTTGAACCTAAATCATAAAAATTTGGATAGATCACTTATAAGAAGAGAAAGACTTGATGATCCTCTTCAAAATGATACATGGGCTTATAGTGGGAGACTTGCATGTTGTGATAAAAAGCTTACCGATGGTGTGATAGATCAAATTGAACAATTTTGGAAATCTAACTCAAGAGTGTCACAGAATCTGAAGGATGTCTTGAAATTGAGAATTGGCATTCGAGACCGCACCCCACATCCTAAACATTATTTGGAGGTAAGTCAAACAATTTTGTTCAAAAACTTTTGTGAGACACATCCAACATTGCAAATATCACAAAGAGATTTCAAAGCCTTCAAGACTTTTTTGTACCTCTTAAGATCCAAAATACTTGTTGTTTCAAATATCATGTGGAGTTTTCAATGCACCATGAACTATTACAATCTGTTCGTTCTACTTTGCATACTAGTGAAATGTTGGAGGAGTGTGGTGCAAGTTCTCTTCCAAAATCATCAAGAGACTTTCTAGATCATTTTTTATGTCCTAGAGATGATGGATGTTTCTTTTATAGACAAGATTGCTTAAATGAAAATCAGAGTGTGGTGGGTAAGTAAATTTTGTTTCATGTTTTTATGAGGGTTGTGAACATGATTTGGAAAGACAATTGTCCAAAAAAAGGTATATGAAATGGTTAAATAGACATTGAAAAGTGGAGGTGAAGACTCTAGATGTCAGTTGGTTAGTAAAGAATGCAATGTAGCTGATTTTATTTCAGATTTGAAGAAGAAACTTCTTTACAAGTAAGCAAGGCATAGTCACAGGTATCAGTGGTTGGATCAACAATTCAGGATATGTAAGGACACATTCCCGATTGGCACTATTATATTGGTCGTTGAATTTATAGAGAACTATACATTGCAGCCCCAAAATGAGTTGCAAGCTCAATATTACAATTTTATTCATGTTGCTATTTTTGTGCACATAACATATAGACATTCTATTGGAGTTAATGAAAAAATCAACCCCACAGCTCCCAAGAATCACCTACATGCAAACACCTATCATAGAAAGAGAGAAGCAAAAGCTATGAAGGCCAGAAACAACAGATCCGTGAAAGAGGAAACATCCTAAATTGATTTAATAATAATGGAATGTAATTTCAAAGAATTGATAATTACAAAGTGATCAATCCTAATAAAGGAGATCAAAACTCTAAGAAGGGTGGGGAAACCTAGGTTGCATGAATAATTAATTCTTGCATGCCTAAAGTTTAGCTCAAGTGAACTAGAGATAAAAAGGTGACTTAATATATAAATCAATAATGATTTAATTAATAAGTGAAAATGTGACTTAATAATTAAATCAATAATGATCTAATTAATAAGTGAAAATACCTTTTTACTCAAACACATTCCCCTGATAGTACACAAGATGACCGAAAGATAATTAGAGAATACCATTTTTATATAAGCGATGATAGATCTCACTCTGACGAGTATGTCCAACATTTCTTTGAGAATTATTTTGAGTGGGTGCAAGAAAATGATATTGCTATGGATAAACATTTCATTTGGTCAGATAACTGTACAGGTCAATTAAAAAATGCTTGTATGTTTTATTGGTTGTATAGAATGTATGTAGAGAGATGTATACCTCATATTTGGAATTTTTTTGAGTCCTGACATGGAAAAGGGGAGAATGATGGAGAAGGTGCATGTGTAAATAGAGCTCTATTTAAGGAGCAATTGAGGATTTTAGGTGCAGAACTCCTTGATGCTCATTCTATTGTTGATTGGTGTACTTTAGCATTATCACATGGAGGACTCTTGATTCAATAGTGCACAGATTATTTTGGTTGGTTGAGTTGGGCACAATAGGAGATAGGTTGGATTATCAAACAGTGAAAGATTCTTTAAAAATGCATTCATTTTGAAGCTCAAATGGTAGTACATGGACCATTTGGACACGAGAGTTGGCTTGTTTTTATCCGAGGTGTCGTCAATGTGAGTCAAGTGACTGGGTCAATACTTGGGTTCCACATTATATAACTCCTTTATCTATCAGACTCTCTGTAATAAATGATGACATGGATTTTTCACTTAACTACGACCATCTTTCAGATCTTCAACAGGCAGGACATGTTTTTGCATTGGTTGCACCACAGGGGAATGATAAGAGATTAGATTATTGGTTAGCACGTTGTGTATGAGGAAAGCATAAGCTTTCAAAACTGAAGATAGATGATGATATGTTCACATATCCAACACATTCACATGTACCTCACTTCTCTATCTCCTCATGCGGTCAGGAGTCCTAACATGTCCTTGGTAGCGAAGGGACAATGCCAACAATGTCGACTCTGGCCTGTATATGTTTGTGAAAATGAGATTGATCTACGAGTTATACTATTTAATGTTAAATCCTTGGTAGAAAAACATATTTACAAAATAATTGAATTAACATTAAAACTTACCTGTGTTGAACTTTTAGCAGGTAATGTTGGTTGGGTCATCAACGATACAAAGCCTTGGCCTTGTACCTCCCTCAAACTAGGGGTGACCTACAAAACTCAAACATATACTTGATACAATCATGAATTGATCATATTATATATACTTGATAGTAAAATACAAATAAATAAATTTATAAATATACGTACCATGGGGCTATCACTGCGAATTGAGATGCGTGTGACTCTATTATGGTGAACCAGTTTCACGACATCGTCAGACACCACCCTCATGTAAATTAAAAAAGAGTACACACAAGTGAAAAGTATACATATGCATAAACAATAAAAATTAATTAATTACCTTCCCCTTGTCAATACTTGATGCTTGAACCCCCTCACATTGCCCCCACTGGCAGCTAGTGAAACCTGCATCGGTATGCAATAAGATGATCATAAAAATTAGAAAACACGTGTATATACTATTATAAAAAAGGAAACCAATGACTACATTAAAATGTATGTACTGTGAAAGTGTCAAGGCCAAATGAAATGGATGAAATCATGGACCCCTCCACCTATGTCATCTCCTCCTCTGTCATTAACTAAACATAAATGGAACACATAAAAAAATAAAGTGGGAAATCATTGTAAGTAAATTCTAGTAAAAATATGAACATTTGAAATTAAATATAATGTGACAAGTTAACTGTTTACTCTTACTGTAATAGTTGGAGTCCATGGCTCTGCATGCCCCTTCTCATCTCTCTTGTGATGCACATCTCCATGAGGTGCTTTAGTGCCTATAGTGTCCTCTGTAGTATTGTCCACCTCGAAGACCTAGTCATGTGCTTTACTATCATTCAGGGGACCCAAGCACAAATTATTGTACATAATGTAAGTGTGGGGCACACAAACATGTGAGCTCGAGGAGGTGGAAGGGCCATAATCATCAACACGAGGAGGCAACAATGTTGCATTGTGCCTAACCAGTAGATCACTCAAGGTGTGAATGGCTCTAATAGTCTCTAAGCCAGTCTCAACAATAATATCAGGATGTTGCACTGTAGGAGGTGGTGAAATCTCGGGGGGGGGTATGTACGATATTTCACCTGGTTCACCCATGGCATGTTCTGAGGAGCACCTAACCCTACGCCCTGGTTCGTTCTCATGCTCCAATAGTTTACCTTGTGACTGAGCACAAATTCATCATACAATTTTCTTAAGAAATATAATGGGACATCCAAATTGTTATGGGATGGTCTATCAAAAACCATCCACCAGCGGTCCCAAAAGTGGTCACATATTGCATCATTTGTGCACCATTTAATTGACAACTTAGGTTTTTGAGGGTCCACTTTTAATTCGGTTTTGGGATCCACAAAAATGTTACATATGTCATTTTTAGTTATAGTTAGGTTCATAAATTTATCATAATCAAGCCCATCGTTAATCTCAACGTGCATGGAATCGTGCCAAAGAAGTGCATAATTATGTTGCTCTATAAGTTTCTTTGTGTTTTCAATAATGGAGTTCAAGGTGGAAAACATGGGGCGCAATGTCGGGATATTGTCATATGTATTTTGACAGCCTCTAAACCGATTTAGATTATCTCCTATAAGATCCTCTAAAGGTCGAGGGTTTTGGATTGGTTGGTCTTCTGAAGGTGGGGGGTTGTTTTCGAGTGGTTGCGGGTTGTTTGGAGATGGTTCTGGATTGTTTGCGGGATCATTGGGAGAGTTTTTTGATTGGTTTAAGTCCATGTCTAATTACAATAAAAATGAATATGCAATTATAATCAATTTACAAAAAATGATGAACAAAATAATTAAACCCTATCTTTTGTAAAATAAACTACAAATTTCAATTAAAAAACAACAAATAAAAAAACAAATTAAAAATTTAACGTACCTATTCAAATTGGCGAGAAATGAACAAATTCTAAAATGTATATGTGATATCTTTCGGATATTAGATAAGTCTATGCTGTGTTTCACATTTTCACAATGAAAATTGAGAAATGCAACTCGCAGGCCTAAATTAGATTTAATGGAAAAAATTGGATGTCCGATATTATCGGATATCTAATTTTAGATTGGACATCCGATTAGGCTTGTGGTTTGGCTTTTGGTTTGGCCATGTGTACTAACACCCAAGCCTACTAAAAATTTAACACACTTTCTAGTGTGCTTTTGGACGAGTGAAAAGAGCAGTTTTCACATCGCCAATTTTTGGCATACCATGATCCTGCACATACCCAGTATGCCGAGAGTAATCCTTCTCAAGGAGCCTATTTTCATCAATCCTAACCCACACAAAAACTTGCAATTTGATGAAAATAGGTGACTCGAGAAGGATTACTCTCGACGTACTATATATATATATAGGTATATATAAGCTAGTAGTAGTCGTGGCGCAACATGGAAGACATTTTATAATTTTTAATTTTTGGTTAAGGTTAGTGTTAAATTAATATTTCAATTTTAAATTTTAAATTTTTATTTTAGGCGTTGTTAATTATTTTTAAATAGATGGCGTAACTTGAAGACATTTTTTAATTTGTTAAGGTTAGTGTTTTATTACTAAGTTATTCTTTAATTTTTAATTTTTATTTTAAGCATTGTTAATTATTTTTAAATAGATGGCGTAACTTGAAGACATTTTATGATTTTTAAATTTGTTTAAGGTTAGAGTTAAATTATTAAGTTAATTTTTAATTTTATTTTACATAAATGGCATAACTTGAAGACATTTTATGATATTTAAATTTGTTAAGGTTAGTGCTAAATTATGAAGTTAAATTTTAATTTTAGGAGTTAGCATTAGTGCTACTTTTACTATTAAGGTTAGTGGTATTGTTACAGTTAAGGTTGGTGTAAGGTAGAAATTAGGTTAAAGTTACAAATAGTATAATGTTAATGACAATAATTAGATATAGCATTAGGGTTAGGGTTAGGGTGAGGGGTCAGAATTAGGGGTAGGATGAGATTAAGGTCGTGGTTTGAGATAGGATGTTATGTTTATAGTTAGGTGGTGTATCATATTTAGTGTAACATCAAGGGTAAAGACTATGTTTTAGTAAACGCTTAAAGTACAGTTAGGGTTGGGGAAGATGGTTTAGAGTTAGGTGTACTAGTAGTATATTAGTTAGGTGTAGAGTTAGGGTTAGGGTTAGAGTTAGTTTAACATCGTGGTAAGGGTTAGGATGTAAGGTTTACATTTAGGTTTAAATCAGACACAGTGTTATGGTTAAGGTTAATATTTGGTTGACTGTTAGAATAAGATTAGGGGCATGGTTACCAATGGGATGTAGGATTTAGAGTTAGCATTAATATAATAGGTAGTGTGAGATTTAGGTGTAGGGTTTGAGTATTTGGTTAGGGTAAAGGTTTGGTATAGTTTTATAATATTGATTAGGGTTAGCCTTAAACGTAGTGTTAGATCCAATGCTAGAATTAGGGTTATTTTTTATTTTTTATTTTTTATTTTAGACATTGATTATTTTTACATAGATGTCGTAACTTGAAGATATTTTATGATTTTTTATTTTGTTAAGGTGAGTTTTACAATTATGGTTATATTTAGGGATAGTATAATAGTTATGTTTACCATGTTACCTAGTGTAAATGGAAGGGTTATGGTTATGATTAGGGTTAGTTTTAATGTTAGAATTATTATTAGTATCACATTTAACCTAGGGTCAATGGTAGGGACATGGTAACAATTAATTTGAATGGTTTAAAGTTACGAGTAGTGTAATGTTAACGATAACAAATTAGAGTTAGGGTTAGGGTTAGGGTAAGGGGTCAGAGTCATGGGTAGGATGAGATCAAGGTCGTGGTTTGGGATAGGATGTTATGATTATAGTTAGGTGGTGTATCATATTTAGTGTAACATTATGGGTAAAGACTAGGGTAAGGGGTTAGGGTCAGGGTTAGGGTTAGTAATATGGTCAAGGTTAGTAATAGTTACTGTTACATTTAGGCTTATGATTGAGGTTAGGGGTTAGAGCTATGATTAGGGGTGATCTTAGGGTGACTTTTATAGCAAGATAACAAACGTAGATAGTAATGGGATGTACATTGTACAGGTAGGATTTGTATCACACTTTGTATATTGGTTACATGTAGAGTTAGGGTTAGGGTTAGGGTTAGGGTTAGAGTTATTTTAGCATCTTGGTAAGGGTTAGGATGTAAGTTTTATAGGTAGGTTTAAATCAGACATAGTGTTATGGTTAAGTTTAATATTTGGTTGACTGTTAGAATAAGATTAGGGACGTGGTTACCGATCAGATGTAGGTTTTAGAGTTAGCATTAATATGATAGGTAGTGTGAGATTTAGGTGTAGGGTTGGACTATTTGGTTAGGGTAAGGGTTTGGTATAGTTTTATGACATTGATTATATATATAGGTAATAGTTACTGTTATATTTAGGCTTACGAGTAAGAGTTTTGATTAGGGGTAATCTTAGGGTGACTGTTATAGAAAGATAACGAACGAAGATAGCTATGGGATTTACATTGTACAGGTAGGATTTGTGTCACACTAAGGATAGAGTGAGTATTTAGGTTAGACATAGGGTTAGTGTTTAGATTTAGCTTTGGGATTACAGTTAGGGTTATAGAGTATACATCATTGCTAGGGTTAGGGTTTGGGGTATAGTTAGTGTAAGACTTAAAATTATTATTATATTTAGGTTTTAGGTTATAATAGTACAATTAGGTTTAGAGTTTGAATTAGGATTTGGATAGGGTTTAGGGTTAAGGTTACTGTTTAAATTATGCTTAGGGTTAGGGCTAAGTTTAGGTTTTGGATTAGTGCTTTTGTTAGGTTTAGGGTCATTCCTAGTTTAGAATAATAGTTAGGGTTAGGGTTATTCTTAGAGTTAGAGTTAGGATAATGCTTAGGTTTCATTGTTATGGCGTGTACTACAATATGCTTAGAGTTTAACATATACGTGATAATTAAGGTTAGGGTTTAGGGTATGGTTAAGAAAAGGCTTTGAATTATTGTTAGGGTATATTTTTACATCATAGTTAGTATTATGGTTAGGATTAGGGTTTGTATTAGGTTTAGGGTTTAGAATTTAGGATTAGGGTTTTGTATTTTTTATTATGATTAAGATTATAGTTAGGGAGAGGTTTCAGGGTTATTTTTAGGATTAGGGTTAGGTTTAGGATTTACATCATGGTTAGGGTTAGGGTTACGATTAGGTTAGGGTTTAATTTATTAATTGACCCTTTTCTTAAATCTTAGATTGGAATATATTTTGGAAGCCTATGAAGCTCAATTGTGGTTAGGGTGATGGTTCATTTTTTGGTTATGGTTAAATAAAGCTTAATGTTTGGGTTAAAATTTAATTTATTAAGATAGATCACTATGATGACAACTAAAAATTCATCAAAGATGTGAGTGGATTTTGGAAATCTAAATACTCTAAACATTAGAGAAAACAAGTTTGATGATCGTAGATTTAAGATATAGGGTTGCAATTTAATTTTATCTTCAATTAGGTTTATAGCTAGGGTTCAACCTATGTTAAGGTTTTTAAGTGTAAGAGTCAAATTTAGATTCGGGTTTAGTGTTAGGGTTTAATTTTGTTTGTTAGGTTAGAGGTTTAATTTGGTTTAAGGTCCATGATGGATTATATTATATTAGTTTAAACATATGTAATGAGGACACACTAATTACAAATGTGATACTTGATAAGACACTAATTAGGGTTGACATTTAATTTAATTAAATGTCAAACCTAATTAAGATTAAGTTTTTAAGGTTGAATTTGATTGAGTTTTAAGATTAGGGTTCATCTTCGTTAAATGTGCAATGCGTTATAAAGTTAAGGTTAGCATTCAATCTAGTTTAATATTTAATTTGTTTTTCAAGGTTTGTTGTTTCTATTTCTTCAATAGATTTCTCATGAACTAAGATTTTAGGTCTAAAGTTTAATTTGGCTTAATATATTAATTATATTGAGGGTTAGGGTTCAATTTGGTTTAGGGTAATATTTCAAGAGAGCTCTTGGTCTTTTTTCTTTCTTCCTTATAGGTTATGTTGTGCTTTGAAGCATTAATTCAAAAATTTATCACATAATTAAACTTGAAAGAATTTTAAAATAATTATATAATGATTATGAATTAATATATATTAGAGAATAATTAAGAAATTTCAGTATCCTTCATCACATGCTAAGCCTTAGTATTGAATTATTTCTCTAGAAAATTTATTGTTCGTCAGATGATATATATATATATATATATA
>MU224171.1:3740115-3756331 GCA_018584345.1 Thuja plicata
TATATATATATATATATATCGTATTGGTTAACTTTTAAAGAACTAAAAAAGTATTATTAATAATAGAAAATAAGAAATCTTCTATAAGAAATTTCATTTTTTAAATTTAAAATAAATATTTAAAAATAATAATTTTATTATTATTATAAATATGAAAAAATCTTTTCACATAATTTTAATTTATTTACCCCATGTCCTCATGTAGTTGCTTAAGTCTATTGTCCGCTTAAAAATAAGTTATGCAAGTGTCCCCACGTAATATTCTAATAATGGGCAAAGGAAAATGAGATTTATGTTGTTACTTTTTCCATATTTAAAAATCAATTTCTGCACAGCTTCTCTATTTTTTCAATGATATTTGGATTACTCATCACCGTTTTTAAATTCTAGAATTTGATTTTTATTTTTATTTTTCAAATGAAACAATTGAATTTGTCTGGCTGTTATGTTTCTTATTTATGCCCTTTATTTTAATCTTTTTAGGTATTTCATAGCATATTTATTAAAATTTTGTTTATTGAGATTGTTCAATGTAAACTGTAACAATGAAAATACAGATTTCTTTTTTATGTATGCATGTGTTGGTTATAATTTACTTAATATTTTTCCCTCTAAATCATGTATGAATTTGTTTGCTTGAATACCACTAATTAAGCTATTTTTTAATATGTTATATAGTCACATACACATTTAACATTATAATGAAATGCAGCTGGATTTGATTAGATTTTCATTGCAATAATGTTAATTCTATTTTTTATTATGAAATAGAAAATTACTCACTCCTATCTACTCTTAATCAATCCAAAAAACTACATATTCCTTTGGCAAAATATTAGCTTGGATGTGTTGTGAATACAATGTTACAACTGTAGCCAGAGCAATGAAAAAACATTAGTCAAAACAATGTGTGATTAGACAATAAAAAAATTAATTTTAATTCTTAAGCAAGAGTATTTGATGAAAAAAAGGTGGAATTAGTAGTAAGTAGAGAGTTTTGAATTTCTTTTTTCAATTTATAACTATATTAGCTCAAACCAATAGATAAAAATAGAGGTTTGACAATATTAGTCCAAACCAATAGATTAATAGTTGTATTATTAATTATATTGTCAAACCTTTGTTTTTTCAAAGTTTTCTACAATAGGTCATCCAATAGAGCATATAAATCATGTTGTCTTCTGCAATGAATTCAAGCACCCCACAGTGTGACATGTGATGAGTGCTTGGATTATAAATCTCAAAAAACATGGGATAGTCTATGTGCAAAGAAACTAAATGATCAAGAGTTGAAGGAGGCATTCTAACACTGTAAACACTTTTCAACTGTGGCTTATCAATAAACGAAGTTAGATAACATTGATAGGTCTGGTCAAATGAAGTAGGATACCCATAGCCTCTGTAAAACATGGTGAAAACTGTTTGAACAAGAAGGCACCTTGAATTTGTAATATGGCCACTCAAAATTTTACACAAATTGTATCTTGTTGTCAACTATGTCAAGGAAAAAAGATGGGGTAGAGTTTGCAGGAAAAATATTACGAACCCTACCAAAGCATAAGCTTTTAAATGTGACAAACCAAAACCAATCTCATTGCTTGGACTTCTTTATGTATTGTTCAAAGAAGTTTGTAATTGATTTATGAGCCCCTTTTATAACTATCTAATGAGAACAAATTAGTCAGCCATGAAAAATAAAAAGTGGGTATGACAAATTATATGTTCTCAATATATTGTGCAGAGAAGCTTATAATTATTTTATGAGCCACATTTAGAGCTCTGTAATCATGATAAAATGTGGACGCATTAAATTTTAAGTTGGCAACCATGAAAAATCAGAAGTATGACAAGTTACCTAATGATGTTGTTAACTAGTTTTAATAAATAATGGTAATTTTTAGTTTAAATTTTTTGTTTTGTTAACATTATTTAAGGCCTGTAAGTTGGTCTCTAATTTTTAGTTTAAATTTTACTGTATTTATGCTACAAATTTTCTTGCTTTTGCACATACAACCCAATAAATTGTAGCTATAGTTTGTTGATCTCTAGATTCCAAAATGCCTATTATATCAATACCAATTATTCAAACATAATTAACATTATTTAATAATGTATAGTTGGATGAAATCATTGAACAAGACTGAACTTAAAATAGTATACAACTTTGAAGAGTTTATACATAAATGGATAAAAATGATTTTTCCATACATGTAAAAAGGGGCCCTATGGGGAGAAAAAACCACTTACTGATTCCATTGGGTTCTCAAATTGTATAAACAATTATTCACTCGTGCAACGAAATAATATTAGCAATATTTAGATTCAAATCAGTGTCATAAAAAGAATGTCATTACACACAATATCATTATTTCTTTACAGAATAATTTTCCTTTTCTTTGTTCAATTATTTTTCCTTCTTCCCTGACATTGCTAAAGTGCCTCAGACAACATGTTGTTATGGTTTTCCAGATCATCCTTAATGATGTAGAACAACTAGATAATTTCATTTTTCAGCATGCTATGAATAAAATTCATAGGTCTCGTGGAACCATCTCTTCATTTCTCCCCTACCCCCTGCCCCTACCCCTACTATTTTAAGGGTAAGGGTTGGCCCCTATTATTATATTATTGTCGCAGACAACTTTAAGTAAGCTCATCATCCCTGAAGCCCACCCCCTTCCACACACACACACACACACACACACACACACAGAGAGAGAGAGAGAGAGAGAGAGAGAGAGAGAGAGAGAGTCTATTGGACCAATGAAATCCATGCCCCATTTGTCAAATGGTGTTACCACCACTTGTGGATTTAAGGGCATTTCATCTGATCTTGTTGGTCGGCCCATCCTCTGTCATCTTTCACATTTCCTTGTGTGTGTGTGTGTGTGTGTGTCAGAGAGAGAGAGAGAGCCTAGGTGCTTGAAGCAAGCAAGTTACCCTTCACCGAATAGAATGAATCAAAGGAGTCGGCATGAGTGGAAGATGAATGGGCATGGTTGAGGCATGATACTATTTTAGTTTCTACTCAGGTTCAAACCTCTACAAAGTTGTATTCCCTTTGGCTTCATGCCTCTACTAATCTATTGTACTCTCAGACTTGGATTTCATCTTTTGTTGAGGATGGGGCACATGTTTGTGGTTCCGCCAGCTTGGCCCAGCTAATACCCAGATTGAGGAGGCATTGAGGATAATGGAAGAGACTCGTACACTCACCCTTGACATTCATCTCTCCTATTGGAATTACATACCCATTTCATAAAACCATACCATGATATCTCTATGTTTGTGTGGTTTACCAAGGGACTCATACCATGACGCTTGATACTCATTCCAAACTCAAAAGCTTATATAAGTAAATTTATTTACCGATTTTGTGATTGCTACTATTTTGAGAAATGTTACTGTCCACACTGAACCAATGTTGTTGTTGCTTACACAACAAAAACTCTCACTAGTTCACTACAAGTGGAAAGAATCTCACAAATAATTAATTTTGTTGTGCATCATATTCTTTCTATAGTTTAGATATGTTTTATGTGATGTGCTATTAGACATTTTTGTTCAATCTTTTATTTTCAAAATTGTACCAAATTAATATAGATCTTGGGAAGAAACAAAGAAAGAAGATATAAAAGAATTTAGAACAAACATGTTAATTATTAAAAAATTATTCCTTCTTGTATAAGAGAGTTAATAATGACAATTTTATGGGATAAATATATTTATTTCTCACAAATTTAGTTGTTTAAATGTAGGTACCAACAACTTATTACTTTCTATGGATAAAACTACATTTCATCCAATTCCTTAGTATGATTTCATAAATTTCACTACAATGCTTTCACAAGATAGCGTGGGTAAAAATTTGATATCCTCTAATGATGACTATTATTTAGAGTTTGTTCCCAGCACACTAGTGAACAATGAAGAAGTGGTCACTAAAGAAGTGATAATTGAAAAGGAAGTCCCAACCAATGAAGTGGAGCATCGCAAACATAATGGTTCTAATTGAAGCTAAAAGAATTGAGAGAGAAACACAGTCGAGTGGTGGTGCAATGAGAATGTTAATGTTTGTAGCTTCAGTCGTATGATCGTTAGAATATATATAATACATGTTGATTAATAATAATATATTATATATGTTATATTATTATTAATCATATGAAATTTAATATTCAGTATTAAATTATTATATTATTCTTAATTAATAATTGATTGATGAAACATTATAAGATTGATTAAATTATGATTAATAGGAAGAGGCATGTCCTTTCTTATAAATAATAATGAATAGACATGTCCCATGAAGGGACATGTCTCTCCTAGCCTCATTCCTAATATAAATGAAAGAGAGATTGTTGCATTTGGAAAACACATACAAAATAGAGTGCTATTACATTTTCAGCTATCCTAAAACTTAACAGAGAAAAGCATTAAATTCTACTGAAAATGGAAAATAATTCAAGAATATTGGTCTTCTCATGGTGTTCATCGGACAACAAACCAATGCAGAGATTGTTGGGAGCATCTTTAGCCAGATTAAAAAAAAATTAGACTATAAACATGACATTCCATATGGGCATGATAGTTACTGGAATATGACAAGTCGGGAAAGGATTGAAAAGAAACTTCCCACAAAGTTCATTGTTGAACTTTATGATGTTATGGATACAACTTTTGGTAAAGATCGAGCCATCAATCCAGGAAATGTCACTATTGATTCATCTGATACAAGTTTTGCATTTGATGAAAACAATCCTTGAAATGAAGATGATCCATTGCATGAACCTAAAACACCAAGTATGGAAAGTTATGAGCAATTTAAAAATGGTACTAAAGGGGACAAATAATGCACAAGGAAAAAATGGAAATCAATTTCCAATATAACAAGCATGAAGGATGTTATCGTTGATAACAATAAGTTGCTCATTTCTACACTACAAATGGCTGAGGAGGGGCGCACGAAACGTCATGAACAACTCATGAATAAGGATGAACAACGCATGAAAAAGGATGATTTGGTTGAAGAAAGGTTATTGAAACTTGAAGAGCAGAAAATTAATGTCCAAATGAGCATGGTTTCAACACTAAATAATATGGGTCAAGCAATGTTTAAAATTAGTCAATCTTTTACAAGAGAAGATTGATTTTGTATTTGTTAGTAGCATACATCTATAGAATAAAACAAATGAGATGTATTGAACTCTTTACGAATTAAGTGTGTTTTCTTAACTATAATAATATTTAATTTTATTATGCTTGCATCCTTTTGTACAATTCTTTGACTCATAGATTACGTTGTATGTATTGATTTATGCTATTATCTTGAATGGAATCATTCTATTTGCAATTATATTATTTGCAATGTATATTTAGACCATAAACATTACTTTCTTTTTTCAATACATTTTTAATTATTATTTTTTATTCTGAAGTATATAGATGGATTCAAATAACAGAAAAAGAGTTAGAGTATTGTTAGAATGTCTTACAGTGATACAACAAACAACATTGAAAGTTTGGTGTGATGTTGAATATTCAACAAACATATTAAAGAAGTATAAGAAAGAATCATCTCAAGCTTCTCATCCTTCACAGGATGACGTAGAAGATGAAATAAATTTGCGGCTTTATGCAATATGTTATAAACAACAAAATGTACTCCTCAATTCAGATTTTTCTACTTCACAATGGGAAGGAAAGGTTACTGGTGAGTAGTATATCAAACCACGTTCCTTGCATTGGTGGAATCATTATATCGTTGAAGTTAAATGTGATGACAAACGATTTTGAAGTATCTTTAGGTTACCATATGTACTGTTTCAATTATTATGTGAATCATTGTATGAAGATCTCAAGAAAGGTGATATACTTCTATCTTTAGAAACTTCTATCAAGAGTAGGGTGCTTCCAATTGAGAAACAAGTGACTAATGCTATTTTAAGATTGTCGTCTGGAATGTCTATGATTAATATAAGTGAACCTTTTGGGTGTGGAAAGTCAATAGCTACAAGAGTTGTGACAAAGTTCAATAATTTCGTGACTGCAAATTTTTGAAACTACATAAAATGGCCAAGTGACCATTCAACACTTGAACTTGTAAAACAAGGATCCTACCAAAAACAAGGCTTTCCAAATTGTTGTGGGGCTATAGATGTAACTCATGTTGATTTTGAGCTTCCAGCTAATGAATGTTCATGTGATTGGTATGACCGTGATCACAACTACAACATGTCATTACAAGCCATTGTAGACAGCAACATGCATTTCATGGATGCTTTTACAGGTTGGCCTGGATCTATTAATGATTCTAGGCTCTTAATAAATTCTTCCTTTTACAGGTTATGTGAAGGTGGAGACAGGTTAAATGGAATTTCAGTTTCTATTGGGTCATCAAGTATAAGAGAGTATATTATTGGTGATGGTGGATATCCATTGTTACCATGGTTAATCACACCTTTCAGTGGTGCTACAACAGAAAATAAAATATCATTCAACTTTAAACTATCATCAACTTGTATTTTTGTTGAGCGTGTGTTTAGAAAGCTAAAAGGTGTTTGACGAATTTTGAACTCCAAAATATGTCATCCGAATTTGAAAATGTTGCCAAAAACTATTTTTGTGTCTTGTGTTTCGCATAACATTATGCTGACAGTTGAAGAACATGACAATGAAGATACTAACTTTGATGAACATGAGACTAGTATACCAAACAATGAAGCAATTCCAAGGGATTACATTGCAGGGTTAGCCCGAATGACGCTAATGGAATTTGTCAATGGTAATGAAAATGTTGTGCAACACAACAATTGAGGGATAGATTTGGTCAAGACTCTTTGAAATCTTTTTACTGGCTGTAATAAAAACATTGTGCACATCACAACAGTTTCAATAACTAGATTTTATGACGACTTTAAATCCTCTTATGATTGGGACTGTATCAGTCAAATTTTATCCCTGTAAATATTTAGTTCTATTTCTCAAATTTGTAGCAGCCATTTCGTTAGTTTTTTAAAGGTGCTACATGATTGTGTTGGTGTCCTACACCATTTTGTATAGCTCAAAGGCCACATGTGTGTGTAGATTGAAGAGTACTAAAGTTTGTCAATGTACTCGTACCCTATAAATAGCTACAGAGGGACCTACAATCAATTTGTCATCCTCTGTTTCAAAGGTGTTTAGATGTATTTTTAGTTTAATGTTCAGTAGTGTTTCACTTGAATGTATATTAGCTCCAAAATTTTAATAGCAGGAAATAATACATTGCAAAAAAACTATATTAAACCTTGCAACAACAAAACTAAACATATTGCAAACATATATGATTCACAAATTTTAATAGTGCAAAAAATAATACATTGCAAAAAAACTATATTAAACTTTGCAACAACAAAACTAAACATATTGCAAACATATCTAACCATGTGAATGTTGAAAATCTGAATTGCATGTTCATGGTTTTGGTTTCATTGGGCAAATTTTCAAAAAATATCAGGGGTGTTTGTTACACTTTTAGTACAGTAGCCATAGTGCCATGCATTGGCTTTGGATTCCATTCTTTTTTTTTTATTTGTTTGTCTTTCAAACTTTCAAAGCAAGTCCTTTGCCCTACATGTCTCTTTTATGTTGTAATGTTGAACTTAAATCCAATGGCAGCCAATTTCTTAAGGTTTTCAAATACCAGCATAGCTTTCTACAAGTAGCTAGCATTAAGTCACATAGAAACTTCACTTGTATAACACATATATAAGGTTCATGTCACGCTAATAACTTTCTCAAGCATCTTTACTCCATAGTTGAAAATTACAGAGGAGTACAATTTAATATTTTGATGTTTTTTCTTCCTAAACTCTTATTTGTGACAATAGACAGCATTCAAAGATTAATGAGGGCAATGAGTAAAACATGATAAAATAGGCAATTGTAACATATTTCCATTTGTTTTCAGCTTATTTTGAGAGCAAGAAGTCATTAAGAAAAAAACTTATACAAAAAGATTGAAGGTATATGTTGAAATGTGGACAGGAAAAAGTATAAATTGAGCCCGTATTTTAATTTTACAATTAATTTTCACTCTACAAATTGTAATGAAATGAATTTTCTACTATTAATTTTCAATCCACAAATTGTATTCAATATCAATATTTTTTTATTCCTAACTTGTAATGTAATTATTTTCCATATATACTAGCACTTGCACCAACAAGGTGCAAGGGTTACGCTGATAGCAATTTATATAAAATATCATACAAATTGAATAAAAGGTATAACATTTCTTTGTGTCAACGAGGGAAAAATTTAATAATTGGATAACATATGATGCTTGGAAATACTTTTTCATTGGAGCTCACGGCATATCCTTCCCTTGTTGGTGGAATATTTATTATCTCTTCCTCTAGAGATAATGCATCACAACATTTTTAGGATTCAAATTAAAAAGTAAGATCGTGTAAACACTCCCAAGCCTATATTCTTATGTGATCTGCAGGAACCCACACAACCACCAGAGGTTTAACTGACATTGTAATGGTTATGTTTAGGAAGTCTTGAAGATAGCCAGTACAAGCAAGAAGATCAAGAATGCATAGACTATGATCAATTGCAAGCGTAATGCAATAAAAGTTAGTCATGTGATTGAAGTATGCATGTCCTTCATCCACTAAACTTGCATGGTTGCATGAACATAGAAAACAAGAAAATCTTACAAAGTGAGGATACATTCTAGAGTACTTCATTAATTCAAAGATTTTGCCAGGATCCTTGTAAAGTCTATTTTGTGCATATCCTGCAATCATTGCATTGTAGGAGATGACATCTCTTTTATGCATTATGTCAAAAAGTTCTCATGTTGTGTCTATGTTTGTAATTTTCGCATACATGTTTACCAAAAGGGCCGCTGCAAAAAAATTCTTGTATCTTTCATGCTTTGATGGATGCCTATACCATGTTCCAAAGCTTAGCTCTCACTTTGGCACAGGCAATGAGGACGCTAGGAAAGGTTTGAGGGGTCTAGTTATACACCTGCCAATTGTATTTTCTAAAGATTTTCCAATTCTTTTTCAACAAATCTATATTGTGCATATTGGGTATTTCTAATCATGCTTTAACTACAACACCCAAGAATGGGATTGTGGGCTCGCACTGGAATTTAAAATCCGATCAATAAGGGAAACAAATAGGGTATGCATTTAGCGTTGTGGGACAGTACATATATTTTGAACTGTGTTAGTCTCTACAACCAAGAAGCTTGGGACCAGAAGCCTAATTTAAAATGAAAAAAATCTGATCAACAAGGACAACAAGGTCATCAAATGAAAGAATAATGAATTGCACATTAACAGATACTCTTACATTTGATGGAATCAACATAGAAGCACATAGAGGTGGACTGAATGGCATAGCCTAGACTCTTGTTAATATACCAAGCGACATTGATCATCTAAGTTTTTGGATCCTCGAAGATTGATTTCCATGTGCAAAGAACAAAACTTTGAAGGGTAAATCTTGTTTTTCCAATAGCTAAGCCCAGTGAATCCTACATTGTTACAAAATCGCCAACGCCGACCATGAAACTCAAGTCACCCTAGTTAAAATTACATAACACAAAAAAATCATGGATCACTACCAATCCCCCAACCAATGCACATATCCACATACATAAGCAATTTTAAGAAGATAACATAGACCTCACATATCTTATATCTAAAACTTTTATACAATATTTTTTTTATTCCTAACTTGTAATGTAATTATTTTCCATATATATTAGAAAGTTACAATTTAATACTTCAACAATAAAATAAAATTTAATATTTAAATAATTTAAATGCAATTAAGAAGAATTAATAAAATAAAATTTAATGTTGAAATAATTTAAATGTGATTGAGAAGAATTAATTATATGTGTCAAAATGTATAATAATTAATTAAAATTAATTTTAAGCTGCTGAAATATAAGCAAAAAAAATAGTATTCATGGGGCCACCCCGGTCCACAAAATGCTCCTTAAAATATTGAGGAACGGCTGCTAATATTTCTAATTAGAAAAGTATAAAAAAAAATAGAAACATTTTTATTCTAAATTATAAAAAACTAGGATGTTTCTAGTTACTTTTTTATTATATTATTATAATATATCTTTATTCTTATAAATTACCTTTTTATATAATATTTATAATTTCTTGAGAGATGAAATCTCTAATAGAATTATTAGAAATAATATTTTTATTACTAGTTTCATATTTATAAATATGAAAACATAATTTTGATATGATCTTAATTTATTTTAAATAATTAACTAATACATCTAGAATTGATAATTGAATGTAAATACAACATATTTTAAAAATAAAAATTATGTTAATGATATTTTGTAAATATTAAAAAGTCTCATATTTTTGCAGAATCCTTTTCTTTCACCCGGTATTGTCAAAAAAGATAGCATGGGCTTACCTTTTCGTTCTTCCCCATTTGAGTTCATTGTAAATCAAGCACACAAAAGTACCAGTGATTTAATCACATAACTCTTTATCCATCCTCCATCCTGGTAGCAGGAGCGATCTTTTATTTCTGTTGTTATTATTGTTGTTGTTGTGGCTTCAACAAATAAATCAGACTTTGCCAAGTAAATTGGATCTCCTTTGGCTGACTCAACAACTGTGATTTAGGCATTTTCTCTTCTCACGTCTTTCTTTCTTTCGCCAAGGATAATCTTCTTCTAAGAACTCCAAATGCAACGATTGATGGATCTTTTATGAAGCTTGTTCAAGGGGAAAAAAAAAAGCCTACAATTTACATTTCAAACATCAACCAATATTTACATTTCAAAGAGAACAAGGGTAAAATCACCCAATGCTACTAATACTATGGATGGATAAAACATATGCCTTTAGTATTTTTTTCGTTTCTTAATAATCTCTATGAATTAATCCATTTTCTTTCAAATACATTGAGAGAAAAGGATTCAGAGTTCTAGTAGAAATATATTTACCCCATCGAATTCCATATGGCAATACATAAATCTGAAATATGTTCATGATTCAATTACTTATGTGCACTTCATACCAACCACTTCGCATTTGGGAATGGGTTTTGATGAACGCAAACATAATTACTTTGAATGGTATTTTGCAGTAAAGTTGGGGAAGGAAATCGAAAATAGGAAAATATGAAGTTTTACAGAGGTAAGGACTGATAGAGGCAGACATTAAAGTCCTTTTGTGTGAAGGGAATGAAGAAAATGAATGGACTATTTGGAAATACTTTCAAATTAAATAAAAATTGCTTGAATGAGGCACACATTACTACGATTCAGAATGAAGTTCAAGTCCTTACCTGGAAAGAAGATGGTGTACAAAGACAATGAATGCCTAAACGACTCAATGATGACTGTTACGAATGCCTGATAAATACTAGTCTTCCACTACCATTCGTATTTCTTCTACTATGGTGTGTTTGATTTTTCCATTCTTTGGGCACAACAGCTTATATTAATTTTGATTTTTTTGTTTTTTCAATATTATTTGGTATTTGTGAATTAAATATCTTTTTATATGTACATGACATCTTTTTAGAATATGATGTGCTGGTAACTTGCGCTCTCATTGTATTTACATAGACTTTGAATTTACATTTATTTGTATCAAAATACAAATCATGTGACTAAAACTAAAAATGAAATATCTTATGCATGTGCCTAAAACTAAAAATGAAATATCTTGTGCCTAATACATATTAGGTTATGCCATTTTCATAATGAATGGCATACGTTGACTCAACAATATAAGATACAGACTCATTCTTGTAATAACCAAATATCTCGCCAAAGTAACCTAACAATCTGATTCCAGAAATACCCAATAATCACTTTCAAATAACCTGATTCTAGAAATACCCAATAATCACTTTCAAATAACCTAATAACATGGGGTGTGATTTCTTTCAAATAAACCCTAAGAAACTCAAAAAGAAATTATAGATCCCTACTAACTCGAGCCAATACTTTCTGTAGTCAAATTTATTGAATAAAATAATAGGCCTGAAAGACATGCATGGTACAAAATAAGCCTAAATGGTTTGTAGAGAAGCTCCAAACTGTTTCACGACAACCCTAATGGTTTTGTAAATTAAGAAACCCGTCGAGTGGTGTTTTGAGTAGGTCTTTGATTCGAATCCTCTAAGGCAAAGCTCAATCATTTTAATATTTCTGAGTAGGTTTTCAATCTTTGGTTCGAATCCCGTGAAAGCAAAGTTCAATCGTTTAAAATTTATAAGTATTTTTTAGTAGGTCTTTTGGTTGGAATCTTCTGGAGGTAGAGGTCAATCGTTTAAAGAATGTTCTTAATTTTCTGAAGAAAGATCTTATGCACAATCTGCATCCTTCACCAAATAACAAAAGCAAATGTCAACCAAAACACAGAAGCAAAAACATCTAAAATACTGATAATCTTGAAAGATTAACTGACAAAAACATACCTGATTTCACAAAATCACTCAGTCAAATACCAAACGGAGGAACACTGTTTGCCAATTGTTCGTTTATCCTCGGTTTGAAGGCAGCTACTCACTCAATACTGGTGAGGTTTGATGCGTGAATAACTGTTTGAGAGGACAGAAATACTCGCTACAGTAGAGAGGTTTGATGCGTGGAATGTGTGAAGCCGAATTCTACAACCTTCACCACCATTGTAGCAAGGAAAACCCTAAAACAAAATATGGTTTGTATTTTTTCGAGCTTTGGATTGCACGTCTTTTTGAGGCATTTGTTCAAACGGGCTCATTTGCCTTCTCTATGCTTCCACATTGTGCATACACATCTACCAGATCGCTTGACAAAAAACCACTTTCAATTAGGGTTTGATGGATATTAATACCCTGCCATAGAGATCCATGCAAACGAGAAAGGTAAAAAATAATTATTTAGAAACAGTCCAAAACAAAACAGAGCACATACAAAAGGCGGCCTGTACGCAGCTTGCGATCCATTCTATCTGCCGAACCAAAGGCCATTGCTAATAACAGCCAGAGAAAGAAAGGATTCATCGCTTATCAATAGAAAGGCATAGCCGAATCTCGTGGATTCTAACCCTAAAACATAGCGATTAGGGTTCTCCCATTTAGACGGATATGAAACTTCATCAAATGCAATCAAGGGAAGTCGTGATAAACGGACTTGAAGCTGAAAGTTAAAAGAAGTTCAAAATTTCTGACGCCTCACCAGATGTCACGTGATGATAGGCCCACTGGGAAAAGCGGACGCCAAACATGTTGGAATAAAGTCGAAATATTTCAATTGTACAAGTGCTTTCACATGGTTCTCAGCTTTCTCTTCTTTTGAGACAAATCCATTTCACATGATTTTCACTTTTACTACCTTTGTTTTTACCCATGTTGTACAAATTTCAGATGCCCACAATTTTTCCCACATCTGGCATATCATTTTGGTAGGCTATGACATATAATAGTCTATTGGCTAAAGTGCTTGGTAAGCTTAGTTTGGCTAGCAATGTGTTTAACATTTGTAGCAGGTCGTGGTTCTATGGATAGTAAAATTTCTTTAAATAATTTTTAAATTAAATTTTTTAACAATATTTGTTAAATAAAAGTTAGATAAGATAAGATAAATTATTAATGTCTAACAAGAGACCACCAAGGGTCTAAGGGATTGGGAACATAAGAGCAAAACAATCAACAGGAGCACCAAATGGTGTCGGGGAAAGAACAATAACAAGAAAGCAGAAAACAGAAAACAAAAGAACTAGGGAGAGCGTCTAGAGAGCGGGCGAGAAGTAATCAAGCATAGAAGGATACAATCAGACTAGAAGCAAAATTATAGGCAAATAAAAAGAAGAGAAAAATGAAAACATGTGGCATTTTTCAATAAAGAGTTGCTCCTTATTTCTAGCCCTCCTAGGTCCCATGGAGAGGCTTAAGCTTCTATTTTCAATGAAGAAGAGGTCTCATGAAGAAGAAAATAAATAGCTACATTTATCATAATCTTCTCCATGAAATTAGGAGCCCCTACATTTTAGGGTTACATATTTGAGGTGAAAAAATATGGTGGGGCTAGAATTTGTCTAATATGAAATTCATTGTCATTTGTCAAATATCTAAAATTTCAATTCTTACAAAAAAAAAAGAAAAATCTCACCCAAACAAAATTTTAGAAAGAAAATCACATTTATCTATGTTAAAATTTATTTTATGTATTAAATTCATCCATATTATTATTTTATTCAATAATTTATTTTATTTTTACTTCTTAAATTTAATCAGAAATTTTTCTTACATTTAAGCATAAATTTTGAATAAACCGTATAAAAACATAGGATAATATCTTTCTTTAAAAGTTCTAAATTTTGACATAAATGTTTAACTGGTAGCGAATTAAGATTTTAATTTATTTCACATAAGTGAGCGATGCCATCTTATCAAAACAGACAAAATATCAATTAATAGTTTTCAGCCAAAATACAAAAAGATGTGTTCGTAAAAAGCTTCCCATATGAGAATGTACCCACGGCAATTGATAACATATTTGGAAATTTTTGGTTTACACTCTTGGCGTTTCTATTCATTAGTCTATCTACCATTCGATGTATTTTTCCTATCTTCTAAATTGCCTTACATCTCTCAAAGTGCTCATTTTTTTTGTTATATTTGGTTTAATGTGCTTAAGTAAGTAGTTCACTAGTTAATCTGTTCTTTTATTGGCTTTTTTTTAACAATGTTGGGAACTAAAATCTTCTAATCTTTTATTTTAGTTTCTAAATCTTTTATTTTAGCTTATTTCAATTTTTGAATCTATTCTTTTGAAATTTTGACTAGTCTACCTACCTCTCATTTTGGCTCATTTCATGTACTTAAATCTATCTCATTGAAATGTTGACTACTCTATCTACCATTCTATTGAAGTTTGTTTAAAATCTTCTAAATTGTCTAAGATCTCTCAAGTTGGATCATTTCAAGTACTCAAATTTGTCTAGTTGTGATATTGATTAGTATGTGTACTATTTCATAAGCTTTTTTTTCTAACAATGCATGTAATTAGAATATTTTAAATTGTATAAGATATTTGAAGTTCGCCTGAGAAAGTTGTTCAGTATCCAATTCCTAGAGTTCTATAAATAAATGATAATTAAATACTATTGAGTCGCATTCAATATGCATTTTCTTAATTTCTGATTCTTTGACAAAAAAATACCCTTGATAAAAGCTTGCATGTTTTAGCCTTATTATTGGAACCTTCTTGGAGTTTGAAGGAATTGGCTATAACAAATTCACCATTTGCATTCTTTAAAACACAGCTAGCTTTAAGAGCACCAAGGTTCTTCTATGAAGCTTAATTATAGTTCAATGTAATGAAGTTAGAAAGACGAGTAATCCATTTGATATGCATTCTTATAATTTTAAAGTATTTACTGTGTTCACCTCATGAATGAGGGGTGCAAGGGTTGGAGGAGATGACTTTAATAGATTCCACCTTCTTAGCACAACATTATTCTTAAACAACACACTCTTAATCTTTGACTTGCTTAGGTAGCTCATTTGAAATTACACTACCTTCTCTAGTAGGGCTTGCCTATTAGTGTCATAACCCGAATCGACATATTCCTATTTTATAGGACTTGTTAGCGTCTCTTTTGGACTTAGTTGGACACTCCTCGACTTAAGTCAATTTATATTTGGATATGATTTTAGACATGCTTGTCGTTATTGCTTTATGGATGATTTCTATTTCCAAAAATATTAAGTTGATGTTATGTTATATTGATGTATTTTTATGAAGTGACATAAGGTTGAATTATGATGCTTTGCTTTGATCAAATATATACATTATGATGATGTCATGACTTATATGATGATGAAATGATAATAATTTCTATGGATATGATGTAATTTAATTTCGATTATGATTTGTGGACTAACCTAATGATGAAAATCTTTAGTGGTTTGAGATGATTTTGCAGGACAAAGGCGGGAGTGTGGTTGAGGTAGAGAAGTCTACCTCCTTGGTAGTGGTTGGTTCGAAGATCTGAGTTTTCACACACCACGTAGTGTTTTTATTTCTTATTTTCATGATAGATTAATGGGTTTTATCTCTAACTTTATCTCAAATCATTAAATGTGTGGTTCGAATAAATTCAGTTTTAAATAAATCCATACTATGAGATGAACGAATTGGTAAAGCATGTGATTATGAGAATAAGTTATT
>MU224171.1:3779267-3789440 GCA_018584345.1 Thuja plicata
GGATGTTTTTGATATCATATGTTGCCATCAATTTCAAAGGGGGAGATTGTTGGAGATTTGATTCTGAGCAGTTGATTGTTTGTATGTTTGTCATTGATGACAACATATAATACACAATAGTAATTCTGTATGCACTTATCCAAATGATGATATGAATACTTGCATGGATAGATATTTGTTGACATGTTTATTATGTTATGTTCATACACGTAGACCCAGATATGATGTTTCAATAAAGTTATGTAATTCTGTTATTGGCAGTTACAGTTTTGGAAGTATAACGGTTTAGGGCCGATGTATATCACATGTTTCTTGAGTTGCGCCTATCTTCTGTATATGTGTGTGTATATTCATGTTTTTTTATGAGCTAATGATATTAATCCAAAGGTGCCAAACGTGTTCCAAGAAGATTACAAAGTTAGAGTAAAATTGGTGAGGCCGACTTAGTGAAGCGTCGCATCTATTTGGTTTATACTTGCGCAGTTGTAATTATGCTTGCGTGCTTAGTAGAGCCAACAAGAATGTAATGAAGAGTTGTCTCATAGGTCCCATGATCTTATAGTATGAGGAAGATACTTATAACAAGTCAAAGGTGACACGCTAAGTGTGAATGATACAAAAAGATAAGAAAGATGTACAGAGTAGATCATCAGGGTTGGTTCATTCATCAAGAGTCTATGTGAAGAAGAAGTAAAAGATTGTAATACACTAGAACTGATCAAGACAATAGGTCTACTCAACAGTTCATCATCAGATATAGTGCATATCTATTACTCAGAAGGTTGTAGCCTTCACCATCAAGCAGTGAGCTTTTGGACAGTGAGTCCACCACCCCTAACAGGGTTATTTGTAAAAGACTCCTAACAGGGTCCGACCCTTAACCAGGTCACTATACTTATTGCATTGTATTGTACAACTCCTAACAGGGTTGAAATATCTTCTAACAAGGATTACTACAAACAAGTATAGTTTATTGTGAGTGCTAATTCCCACCGGGGTTTTTACCATTTGGTTTCCCCGTAATCAAATTGTGTGTTAAGTACTGTGTTATTTGATTAAGCATTTACTTGGTTGTATTCTAAAGTTAAAGAAGTAAAAAGAACTGAAGTTACTGATAAATGATTCAACCCCCCCTCTCAGTTATCCTTTGGGACTATTCTAACAGTAAGGACCTCAAGAGGGTTGTACCTCCTACATTTAATAGTAAGACCATCAGTGATGAGGGTGAAGCATGGATTGTATCGATGGAAAAGTAATTTCACCTTCACAATATTTCTGGCGAATCTAGAGCTATGTGGGGTTCTTTCCAGTTGATTGGTGAAGTTGGTACTTGGTGGAACAATGAGATGGCAGAGAAGAGCATGCAACCTGGTGAGATTTCTTGGGAAGATTTTCCGATTCTATTTCGTAAGAGATGGCTACCACAGTTATACTATGATTGGAAGGTAGCTGAGTTCCAGAACTTGATACAGAGAGTTTTGACTATTACTCAGTAGCACGAGAGGTTCTACTGCCTAGTTAAGTATGTACCTCAATATCAACAGGATGAGTGTTTTAGAACCTGCAAATTTATTCTTAGTTTACGTCCAGAGATTGGATCTAAAGTTGACATGCATGAGCCTGAGTCTATGGACTTTGCTTTCAAAATGGAACTGAGGAAAGCACTGAAACTGCAACAAGTGTCTACGGTAAGGGTAAATCATAGGAATAATGTTTCTCAAGGATTTAAGAGGAAATTTTAGGATAACAAACCAAAGGATTATGGACGGTAGCAGGTACAAAATATGAGAGGTAAAGGTCCAGGAAATGCAGGTAGGAACACCAGTAATAATGGTGCTCAGTATCATAATAGAGGTAATAATAGAAATGGGAATAACATGAATGACAATAGGAGGAATAAGCCTGAGGGTGGGTAGGGACCAGTGGATGGTTTCTTTACTTGTGGAGGTGACCATTATGCTAGAGCATACCCTCAGTATATAGTTCATAGAGATGGGAAAGGTCCCCAAACTCAACATCAGATTCATGCAGTTGTTGATCGTAGGCAAGATGACTTTTAGACTACTCTGATCCAGTTGGCTGGTAAGCTGTTTGGCCAAAATATTTCCATTTTGATTGATACAGGAGCTATAGAATGGTTTATAGATCCTAGAGTTATTTCTCATTTATCTGTTAAACCTAGATATATGTTTGAACCATGGATGGTAGAGCATGGTAATAGGGCAGAGCGTAGGGTTGAGCAATATTTGGCTTGCAGCGAGTTAGAACTTCCAAATTTTCAAACGCAAGTGAATATTTATGTAGCCCCATTGGGTTCCTATGATGTCATCTTGGGCATCAAGTAGTTGACTGAACATAAGGCTTTAGTAAAATGTAAGGAAAAACTAGTTGAGTGTCTAGATGATACAGGTAAACCTGCAGTACTTTTGGGTGTGAAGAGGCACTTTGAGATTAGACATATTTATGCCATGCAATTGAAAATGGAAAAGAGGAAGGGGTGTATGATGTATGTGGCTTATGTCAAAGATCTTGACACTCCTCCTAGCTTAGAAGATCATCCTATCTTGTAGGAGTTTTAGGATGTATTTCTAGAAGAATTACCCGAGCTACCACCGAAGAGGGAATTTGACTTCTCTATTGATGTAATGCATGGAACTAAGCCTCAATGCAAGGCTTCATATCGAATGACCACTACTAAAATGTATGAGCTAAAGGTTCAGCTATTGAAAATCTTGGATAAATGGTTCATATGCCCTAGTGTATCACCATGGGGAGCTCCAATTATCTTCGTCAAGAAGAAAGATGGTACCTTATGATTATGCATATATTATAGGATGCTTAATAAGGTAACTATCAAGAACATATATCCTCTCCCAAGAATAGATGAACTATTTGATTAGATGAAGGGAGCAACTGTGTTCTCTAAAATTGATTTGAGATCTAAATATCACCAACTCTGAATCAAAGAAGAAGATATATCCAAAACAAGTTTTAGGATAAGAAATGGACATTATGAATTTGTTGGCTTACCTTTTGGTTTGACTAATGCACCTGCAACATTCGTGAACTTGATGAATAGTGTGTTTAGAGATTGTTTGGATAAGTTTGTAGAGATATTCATTGATGACATTTTGATCTACTCAAAGAACATAGAGGAGCATGAGGAACATTTGCGAATAGTCTTACGGTGACTTAGAGATAAGAATATTTATGGTAAGCTATCAAAGTATTATTTCTATTAGAAAGAGATACATTACTTGGGTCATATCATCTCTGCAGATGGAATTGCAGTAGACCCTGCATAGATTAAAGTCATTCTTGAGTGGCCAGCTCCACAAAATGTGAGTGAAGTTAGAAGCTTTATGGGACTCACAGGTTATTACAAGAAGTATGTGGAGGGATTCTCCAAGATTGCAGCTCATATTACATCCCTTCAGAGGAAAGGGAAAAGGTACGAGTGGACTGGATGTGAGCGGGCATTCCAATTGTTGAAATAGAAACTCACATCTGCTCCTATCTTGATTATACCATATCCGAATGGGAAATTCACAGTTATTATAGATGCTTCAGGGGAAAGCCTTGGAGGTGTGCTTATGGTAGATGGTAAAGTAATGGCTTATGATTCATGAAAGCTGAAGCAGTATGAGGTTAACCATGCACCTCATGACTTAGAATTGGTAGCAATTGTGCATGCATTAGTGATGTGGAGACATTACCTTTTGGGTAAGATGTTTGAGTTGAAAATGAATCACATGGAACTTAGGTACATCTTCACATAGCCTAATCTCAGTGCGAGACAAAGATGTTGGTTAGAGTTTCTACGTGAGTATGAATTTGGCATTGAGTACATAAAGGGAAAGGAGAATAGGGTGGCAGATGCTCTTAGCAAGAGGAGACATATTTTTGCTATCTCTACTTCTAGGACACATTTGAGGGATCACGTATTATAGAATCTTCTAGGTGACGACCATTATGAGATGGTCAAATAAGATTTGTACATTGATCTATCGGATCATCATTTTGAAGGATACACTTTTGAGGATGATGGTACTATGAGATACTAGAACAAGATTTATATTCCTGACCGAGCAAGGTTGAGGAAGGTAGTACTTGAGGAGATGCATTGCACTCCATTTTAAGGACATCTAGGAGTAAGCAAGATGATTGCCAATTTGAGGCCACTATACTTTTGGTTAGGGCTTAAGCGTGATGTGATAGCTTACATAGCCTAGTGTTTAGAATGCCAGCAAGTTAAGGCTGAGCATGTCCACCCAACAGGACTTTTGTACCCATGTGATATTCTGGAATACAAATGACAAGTCATCAGTATGGATTTTATCCAGGGTTTACCCATGACATGACACAGGCATGATGTTATCTTGCTTGTAGTTGACTAGCTAACCAAGGTAGCCCACTTCATTCCAGGGAGTTTGAGAGATGGGTCATTGGCTTTGGCCAAGAAGTTTGTGCATGAGATTTTTAGATTGCACAGTGTACCAAAGACCATTATATCTGACAGAGACACTAGGATGACATCAAAGTTTTGGACCACCTTGCATGCTTCCTTGGGTAGACGGTTGAATTTTAGCACAACCTATCACCCTCATACGGATGGGAAAACTAAGAAAGTAAATAAGGTTGTAGAGGATTTACTTTGGATGTATTGCATGGATCAACAATACAAGTGGGAAGAGTATCTTCCTTTGGTAGAATTTTCCTATAACACCTCTTACCATGCTTCATTGGGAATGACACCATTTGAGGCACTGTATGGGCAGAAGTATCACACTATTATTAGTTGGGATAGAGTAGAGGACATGATCATTATTGGTCCTGATTTGTTGAGAGAGATGGAGGAATAGTTGACTCTGATTCATGCTCGGATGAAGGAAGCAATTGATCATCAGAAGAGTTATGCAGACAAGAACCGTACTTTTTGATAGTTCTAGGAAGGGGACAAGGTATTTTTGCGTGTGAGACCACATAATAGCTCTATTTATTTTTGGCAAGTCTTCAAACCTTGCACCGAGATATGTGGGTCCATTTGATGTTTTGGAGGTTATCAACCCCGTTGCTTATAGACTTTCTCTACTGCCCGCTCTTTCCTGTATCTATAATGTGTTTCATGTTTCTTTATTGAAACCCTATCATCCAGATACATCTCATATCCTAGATTAGCATGCATTATAGGATCAGGATCTGGGGGTGGTGCTAGTGGAGCCTACCTGCCTTGTTGATCATCGTACCATCAAAGTGTGTGACAAAGATGTGTTGTAGTATAAGGTCTAGTGGGACCAATTCTCTGTTGACATTTCTACTTGGGAGGATGCGGAAGACATGCATAGATATTTTTTGCAGTAATTTTTGTAGACTTATATATTTTCTTATTTTTAGTTATTTATGTTATTGGCATAGACAGTGAAAATTTTGGTGTGTTTTCATAAGACATCAGGTTGATGTCTCTTCTTAGAGGGGAGGGATGTCATAACCCAAATCGACAGATTCCTATTTTATAGGACTTGTTGACTTGTTAGCGACTCTTTTGGACTTAGTCGGACACTCCTTGACTTAAGTCGATTTATATTTGGATATAATTTTAGACATGCTAGTCGTTGTTGCTTTGTGTATGATTTCTATTTCTGAAAATCTTAAGTTGATGTTTTGTTATATTGATGTCTTTTTATGAAGTGACATAAGGTTGAATTATGATGCTTGGCTTTGATCAAATATATGCATTATGATGATGTCGTGTCTTATATGATGATGAAATGATTATAGTATCTATGGATATGATGTAATTTACTTTCGATTATGATTTGTGGACTAACCTATTGATGAAAATCTCTAGTGGTTTGAGATGATTTTGTAGGACAAAGGCGAGAGTGTGGTTGAGGTAGAGAAGTCTAGCTCTTTGGTAGTGGTTGGTCCAAAGATTTGGGTTTTCACACACCACGTAGTGTTTTTATTTATTCTTTTCATGATAGCTTAATGGGTTTTATCTCTAACTTTATCTCAAATCATTAAATGTGTGGTTCAAATAAATTCAGTTTTAAATAAATCCATACTATGAGATGAACGAATTGGTAAAGCATGTGATTATGAGAATAATTTATTGTTTATTTAAAACTTAGTGTTAAACTGTAAGCTTACATTAGAAAAATTATATATATATATATATATATATATATATAAGATGTCAAGTGATGGATCTTTTGGGAAGTCTTTTCTATTTGATCACCTTTGTCTTGGATGACAAACTAGTAGTTAACTGAGAGTGGGTGTTTAAATGTGGAGTCAAAGTTATTGAAGACTACCTGTCGCATGCTAAATTTGGGGCATGATGGACTAGTGTCAGTGAGGGAACTGGGGAAAGACATTAAAAGGCGAGAGGAGTAAAAGAGAAAAAAAGGAGAAAAAACACACGGACGAGGAGAGCAGAAAATCTTGGGCTCAGAAGTCTAGAAGGATGAATCATTCCAAAATTCACTACTTTAACTATCAGGTTCTTTTCTTGGTTTGTTTATTTTTACTAAGTGATATAGTGTGCTAGAAAGGAAACAATTTTTGCTTAACTGTTAATACATATTGCTCTGTATTCAAGTTGTTAGTTCAAAGCTTCATAATATCATTTTTTTTCTTTTCCTAAAAGCCTGAAACCATTTTGTATCCAAAAACCTCTTTTAGTGAAGTGAAAATGAGTCATAACAGCCAAACATTTTCAACTCGTAGCCAATAGAGTAGCAAACTAGAGGGGTACGGTGGTGAGGTGCTTTGGTTGATTAATTGTTTAGCGGCCGAAGAAGGTTCCCAGACCAAATGGCAGATATTTCAAGCTCGCAAGAGAAGATCTTCGCTTGAAATGATCTAGTGTCCTCCTGTAGGGCTGGCTGAGACCCGTGAGAAGCCATATCCAGGGCTTAGCGATGCGACTGGTCTTTATTATCATAGTGATGTACTTGGTCGATGGTTATCGTTCCATAATATGGGCCTATGTCTATCATCATCCATTTTCGTTAGTGTTAGGTTTGGGTATGCATGCCAGTGGTTAAAGTGAGTAGTGACTTAGGTGATAGTGTAGAATTGGTTTTCTAAGTATATTTGTTGTTGTTACCACTCTCTGTCAAAATAATCCCAGAATATATATTACATATGTGGGCCAAAACCTCATAGCTTGGCTTAGAATAAATCTCTCTTCTCCACTACATGTAGGGGTTTTATTTAGTGTATATGTAGTTACTTTTGCTTTGTGTATAAAACCGACTTCCCAGGCAGGAAAAAAATTGTACCATTTGGAGATGACTGCACATTTTTCTATACAATTTTACCTCCAGTACGACATAGAGTGATATCATACAATTGTGGAGTTTACTCATGATTCTTGAAGTTAGTGCATTTTAAAACTCATTTCTTTTATGTATATCCACTCCAGAGATCGTTCTTTTCAGCTTTCAGTAAAAAAATTGTCCTTTGATCAGAATAGTAGACTATTTTTTTAATATATTTTAATTGTTGTTTCTATTTACAATAGATAACATAAGACCGTGTTAGTGTTCTTAGTTAATTTTTTAAAAAATCTTTTCCATAAAAAGGACGATTATTTTTCTTTTACTAAAGAGGAATTTTTCACGTGCATATTGAAATATTGGTATATAAATATATAGAGTACATTGTTGTTGGAAAGCTAGAAAAAGGGAAAACTTGTAAATTTTTATTTGTTTGTGCTTCCATGATTATCATGATGAATAGACTTTATCTCAACTCTAATTGCAGAACCACCCGCTTGTTGAGTTTTATATATTGTGAGTTAGTGCTTTTTATTTGGAAATATTGAGGAAAGGGTGTAGTATGTGGAATACCAGGAAAAGGGTAGTATATATTGTTCACTACCTACCAGTAGAAATCTGGCACTTACATTGCTTTGACCAAAGCTATGGTAACACATGTTTTTCCTAAATGTGTATGGTTACGTTTCATCTTCCTGTATTCTGTGATTAATTCTACTTAGACATATGCGGAAAGTAGTTAGTTTCACAGACATGCCAGATTCCTTTCGATCCTTCAGTGCCGAGTAGCTAGACTTCTCGGGCAGGGTCGGTGTGCTCTTCATTTCAGGATGAGCCCCGGGGGAGCTAACCACTCCGTGGTTGGGCGGAAAAAGTGCCTGGACCACACTCTTGTCTTGAGATTTGCTGATGGACAGGTGTCTAATGGCTTAGGAGACTGGAGCATGCAGATGGACAGTTGTTCGATGTCATACTTGATACTTGTTCTTTACGACCTTATGGTCTTGTACATGATGTATACTGATGATGTATGATGTATGTTGTGCAACAAGTTGGTTGACAACCTTATTGTATTAACTTATTTTCTCATATTTTGTATTATAAAGTTTGACAGTATGGTCGACTTCCTTATGTTGTACTTCATTTAGAGAATTGATGCTTTCTGGCTTTATGATAATAAATGTGTAATTATTTATGGGTATTTTCCTTTGTCTAGTCTTAGCGATTGACCGACTCCAACTTCGAATCGACATTGGATGTATTCTTAGCCTATGTGTTTATGTGACATATGTTGGTATTTTTGGTCTTTACAATTAGTGTGATTTTAAATGAACTGCCTAAACAAGTCAAATGTTAGAGTGTGCTACTGAAGCCAAACTCATTCCAAGTTGTAAGAGATTTTTTTGTGTGAGAGGAAAGCCAACTTTAGACATAATAGTTTTAGAAATTGACACCTCTAGTTTTTTTTAAAAAATGATTTAACATGGAGAATTTCTTCTTAAGAATTCAAACAATTCTCTTCAAATGTGTCATATCAATAGAAACCAAAAAAATAACATTGATACATGAAAAACACATTCTTGTAAAGAGTTGACTAGTTTTAAAAGAGAGAAAGGAGAAAAGGTGGTAAAATAGAATGTCGATTTAAGTTGAAACATAACTATTCTTTGTAGATACTAGCAAATGGACAAAAATGAAAAAAGATGATTTGCGATCTTATCATCTTCAAGTTGTAGAATACATATATTTAAATTGACTCTACAATCAAAATCTTAATACATATATTTAAATTGACTCTACAATCAAAATCTTAAAGGTTGATCACTTGTTAATATTTTATAATGACTTGCCACCCTTCCAAAAGTCCATGTCTCTAAGAAGTATGCTCATGACTTGCCACCCTTCCAAAAGTCCATGTCTCTAAGAAGTATGCTCACAAACCAATTTTAAAGAAGGAAAATCATAAACAATGATAAATAGCTCCCAATATTTTCATCCAAACTATTACAACCACATTCATTTTTTCCAATAAAATCTTTTTAATATCTAATCTTTTTTTCATCTTTTTTATTTATTTAATAGAAGGCAATTATATAAGTATTTACATATGAATTTCTCTAAACTATCTTACTCTACAATTAAAAAATAATCTTTAACCCAATCCCCTAATAAGCAAAAGATGATCTTTATTATCTTTCAAATATGTTCTATTAGATATTGCATAGAATTCACCATCTTTTTTCTAAAATTTTAACAATTCTCCATATATTTAATAAGCTTTTTTATTTTTAAATATATAAATTATATAATAAATATAAATATTTAATAATAAATAATAAAATAATAATAAATAATTTAAAATATGATAAAAAATAAATAATTAAAAATAAAAATAAAAATCAATAATTTAGGGAAGAGGTTTGAGTAATTGAGCACCTTAATTTTGAGCTTCACAAAAATCTATATAAATTTTTTAAATCACTCCCAAATTTTTATAGAAGCTTATTTACTAGTCCTGTACCATGTTTTAGGTGATTGGGTGTGGCATCTTTGTTACTTCTTCGATATACTGAATACATTTCATTCATTTATGTGTAGTCACTGTCAAAACAATTGAACATTAAATTGACAAATACTATAACAACTACCCACTTTGAACTCTCCCTTATAATAATAAACATCATTTGAAATTAATTTTTGTTTTAAAAATAATACAACATTTTTGAAGTGTGTACTCCTAAAACTCATGAAGTTTATGTAACATTAAGGCCCGTTTGGTTGGGGAATTGGAAAATGAAACAAATCATGGTTATCCATAGCCTGGTTATGCAAACCCTGGTTTTCATTTTTTGGGACTGTTTGGTTGACCTGGAAGATGGATTTGTAAATC
>MU224171.1:3796569-3811952 GCA_018584345.1 Thuja plicata
AGATGTGAAAACTCTGTAATGATAAACTAAGAGGTGAATCCTTATAAAGGAATCACGAAACCCTAAAAGGGAAACTAACAGAAATAGAAACTGCCTAAGGTTAGCTGAAGCAAACTAGAGTAAATAGGAAACATGTGGTTGTTGGTTTGCTGCAAACATGTCGTTTGGTATTCATCATTTTGTTAAAAGTTTCGAGGTCCCTTCAAAACTTGTTTTCATTTTTGTATGTTAGAAGAAGATGAATAAGATATTTAGGTCTATTTCAAGTGACAATTTCCTCCTTAAAATAATAAGAAAGGACTTTAAAGCTTGTAACTTCTCAAGTTGTGAAATCTAGCTCTTGAAATTTGGGCTACACTCTAGGAAAATAGTCTACAGTAGAAATTTGATGACATCATTTTCTAGGTTAGTGCATACACATTGGTGTATTCAATAGAACTATAATACTTGGAAGTGCTATATGAAAGACATGAAGAGGAATTTAAGGATATTTAGGAACAAAGCTACAAGTATAGGGAAAGACACTGTGAACTTAGATTCAATCATCCCAAGATAGTAATGACAAGGATAAGAAATTCTTCAAACAAGAACAAGCACTTTAGATCTTGGGATAAATTTGTGTTAGCTACTGGAAAACATCTCAAGGTTCCCCTCAATTATGATGTTTTAGGTGAAAAAATCCAAAAATAAGAAATTATTCTATTATTATTGACAAAAATATACTATTACTTCACAATAGTATCTTTGAGTATATGACAATATTGTTAACATTGTTTTGGCTTTGAGGGCATCAATATAATAGTATAGAATGACTATAAAACTTATGACATTTGCCACTTTATTTAAATTTATTTCCCTTTGAAACTATAAGATTTATTAAAATATAATTATTTTTATAAAAATTATTTAAATTTAAAGATAAAAAAACAATAATGTTGTTATACTTTAGATCCACTAGAAACTAATAATAAATAATTGTCTAACCAAATTCTATATAATCTTTATGGATATCCCTATAAAAAGTTCAAATAAATTTACCTCTTGTGAAACCTCTAATATAAATTTAGATCATTTTATATTCTCCATCTTACAAGGAAGAGTATTTTTCCTTATATGCTTTTAAAGTGGACGTTAAGGAGTGTTTTGATATTGCTATCAAGATTCAACTATGTAGTTTTTTGAGTCATTTACTCATTGACCCATGTTTCATGAGTAGTGGTTCACAAGAACCCGACTCTCATGAGAATGAATGGAATACTTACCACTCATTACATCTAGGCAATGCACATAGAGCTTGTTAAAAGCTTTGCTACATTTCAAGTTCACAAGGAAACGTTGTTTTGGACATGAGATTTATGTGTGCATTTATTTTATGTTTTCGTTGTGGAAAATCATATAATTTGATGGGAAAATGAAAATAGAATATGGGATTTATGCTTTTTCTAGTCATTAGGCTAATCAATGTAATATAAAGTGTTTGGTGTAAGCTCTAATACATGGAAAATGAAAATATCATATAGGATTCATGTACTTTTTGTGTTAATCAATAAAATATAAAATATTTGGTGTCAATTGTAATAAAGTAACATTCATAACACACCGTTGTTGGATTTTTAAAATTCTAAAATAATAGTAATAGTTTTTTAATTCACTTTGTCATTGCAGACAAGATAGTGGGATTAATCTTGTTTCATAGTTTTGATGGTTCATGATCGATTTATATAACATGGTGAAGGTTGAAATTGTGGATAAGATCTTACCAACTCTTTAAATGCAATGTTTTAATGATTAATTATTATACATATACAAATTAAATATACATGTTATTTATTTTGGTTGATCAAGAAAGGTTTTCCTACTTCTATAGGGGAAGCAGTAGTTGTTATAGCTAACTTTTTGCATCCATAGATTCTAAATGGTACATTAGATTTTGATGAATTTTTTTTGTTGTCTTTGTGCACAACTTAACTGGTTCTAGCTATTATTCTATCTTTTGGATTAATGCTATGGGATTCATCATGTGTCCAAACATATTCTTTATTTCCCCATTACCTGTTTGCTTTGAAAAAAAATTGTACAATTAATCCAATACTTTTGTGCAAATGCCTCAATAACCATGTACTATTGGTGCCTAATAAACTTGCGCAATCGATCTAATTACTAACTTTTTTACAAAAAATGGCAGTTAGTGGCTCATAGATGATTTTCTAGTGGACTTTTAATTTGTAAAATGTAGCGTGAGGTAATTGGAACATGGAAATTAACTTGTGATTTTTTCTATCTCTACATAGAAAATACACATTATGATGGCCTCAAAACCTCACCTTCGTAGACTTCCCATACCATAACCAACAGAGACTAGAACATAAAAACAATCATTTTATGACAACAAAATATGATGATAGAAAATCCTGGAAACAAAATAAAATGATAGATCATTTAAGAAAATCTAATAAGACCCATCTTAATTCAATTGACAATAAGGAACCAATGAAAAATCTAAGTCAAGAGCTTAATCTTTCTCTTATTTCTATAAAACAAAATTTCAAAGCTTACTCGACCTTGACAGGTCCAATCAACCTCCGCCATCGATCTTCTCACACAACTTCTAATCTGCTCTCCATCACTTTTCCAATAATGGTCTCCTCCTCCCTCTCTTCTTCTTGTAGGGTAAGTGCACAAAGATGGGGTACCAAAAAGGGGGAATAAGATGCCACTTTTTTATGAAATCAGCAAACTCTGAACTTCAACGAGAAATTGAGGATAGTTAGACTCAAATTTTCAAAATGTGAAAAGAACAAGAGTTGTTCTACTCCGAATCTAGTTTCTAAACTACTAATTTATTTTAGAAATGGTGGAGATTAAGGCCCTCAAAAAGTGGTCCTATATTTTGTGAAAAAAACATAACATAGCGTCTAGTGTGCTCCCCCTAAAATGTTAACTTTTTAAAAAAAAAAATTAATCGCTTTGGTGAGAAGTTAGCTAATACCACCTAGTTTATCCCGAATTTTTCTACTAATTTTTTTATGAAAGTGTGATTTTTTGTGAATTTCCGAAGTGGACACATCCTGAAAATGTGAAATTTTTGTGTGCTCCCCCTAGAAATCATTGAAAACTAATCAAAAATCAAAACTTAATTTTTTTCAAAGTGTGTAGAATGAAGTCTAGTTTCTAAAAATGTAACTTGTTTCAAATTTGGATAAATGAGCTAAAAAGAAAGCCCAAGATAATACACGTTGATTTTTGACAAAAATCAGACATACATACTGTAAAGGATAAAAAGGTGGTATGGTAGATCTACTAGGGTTTAGAACCAGAGATCTGATGTCACATACTAATCACCCTTTACATTTTTTTTTAGTTTATTTTTTTATGTACTATATTATTCAAGTGGAAATATAGATTTGAAAGTATTACAAAGAATAAAGGATTTAACACATACCTCACATTATAGCAGATTTGGAAATACCCCTTTTCTGATGTCTGTGTCAAGTTTTCAAAAAATCTACAACCGGATCTGGAATAGAAACGCAGAGACGGAGAAAACCCTGAAATCTTTTCCGAATCTGGCTCAGGTTCGATTTTGATCCAGAAATGAATGTCACCTCTGACCCTGAAAGTCTATTATGACCTACAACTCCCGAAATAGTGACTGTAGGTATCTAAAAAAGGGTGTTTTGGGGTGGTTATATAGGGATTTACTTCATTCAAACCCCCATTTTGGTGGTTTCCACCTCCACGAATAGCCGGATGTAATAGAATGTATGTGTGTGTTGCTCTTAGGAAGAGCTTTGGATGTGTAATGCCAAGATCTAATCCTCTAGATTGAAACCCTAGCATGAATTGAAATGAGAGAGAAATGCATAGATTTGAATATGGTACCGAAAGCATACCAAGACCCCAAGGCTAAAGTACTCCTATCAAACTCACAATCCGTAGTTTCCACCCCCTAATGGTATCTTTTGAATCCTTGAATGTTGAAAATGGTAGATCTAAGAAGGAAGGAAGGAAAAACTCTTTCTTGCTCCAGTAAAGACCCACAATATCTTGTCCATAAAAATGCTTGCATGTATTAAGGAATCATCATATCTTGTCCATCTATATCATCCTCTTGCATTCTTGCATCATCATCATGTCATAATCATAATTTCGTCATGTCTAAATGAAGGCAAAAGAGAGTGCTTATATAGAGATCTCAAGGTAGACCTCCTAGGGCAATGCAAGGGACCCAAATTCAAATTTTGCCTTGAATTATGGTCCAATTAAAATCACCAACCAAGGAGGGGATGTGTTAATTCTAATATCGGAGAAAAAACTTCCGCACCCAGACCCGGTGACCTATTTTTAAGTTTAGGGCCCCGATATGTTCCAGATCTGAAAGCGGGGACCAACAGTCGATAAAGGTCACAATTGACCTCGAGCTTGACCTAGTTCAAGGTCGAACTTGATTTTGACCTAGGTTAGAATCAACCTCAACCCTGACTTGAGGTTTCAGGCAAGCTAGCTTAAGAAATCTGTAAGATTCCCAGGTCAGCCAGGGACCTAGGAAGGTGAGAAAACACACCAGAGTGCTGGGGAGAGGCACATAGGCCATAAAAGAGGTATGATGAAGATTAGGAGAGCTATTACATAGGTTCATCCTAAAAATAAAGCCACAAAGAGGGGAATTAAGGAGAATCCTTAGGATCCTAACCCTAATTTCACCTAGAAATGCAGAATCAAGTGCAAATGCATCCTAAATGCAAATCTAACATGCAAGTGTACTAAATGAGGGTGCTAAACCTACCAAAATGGAAGTGCTTCCATTTTAAGATGATACATTTAGCCCCCATTTTAGCTTAGATATGACACTACGTGAATATGCAAGCTAAAGTAAGAAAACATCATGAAATAAAAAGGATATAGCCAAGTCCTCAACATAGAGATACTGCAAGAAACCGTTAGTACCCGCAACCTGCAGCACACAAGGTTAGTGAAAATCCATAGAGAACCTAAGACTTACTAGGATTAATTTGAGAAGTGCATAGAGCCCCTTATTGCCCCCTATTTCAGCTTACTAATTCTAAAAGGTGAAACATGGTGATAAGGTTAGACCTATAAACTGGATATGCAGTTTTATTGAAAAGTCCTTTCCTAAAAACATTAGAAGGATTACTAACCTTCCCAAACCAATTCAAGGGGTTAGGTATCTGAATCACAATTCCAACGCCACTAACAACACTAAAAATGGAGCTACCAAACTCAAGTTATGATGAAGACAGTGAATGTCTATCTAAATGCATATGAAGGAAAATTTGAATTTAACCTAAGTAAATTCAAACAAAACCCTAATAAATCCCTAATTTGTAGCTATAAATAAAAGAAGGAAACACTTACCTGCTCATTCTTACCATTTGTAGATGTTAGGAAAAGAATCAGAATGTTGAAGAGAGAAGAACTTCGAGCGACTTGCACGGAGATCCTGAGAGAGTACCTAGCTAGCGAACAACCACTTCTTGAGGTAAGTTCATTATTTTGATATTTGTGGTCATAAAATTCATGTTTTCATAGGTAAGGTTGACCTTGACCCAAAAAGGTTGACCCTGACCCAGTTATGTCAACCTTGACCCTTTAAGGTGGACCATAACTAGGAAGATCTCACCCTTTCTGGGGATAAGGTCGACCCTAACCCAAAAAGGTTGACCTTGACCAAAAAGGTCGACCTTGACCTGGTCAAGTGAGTATTATAGTTGCATGATGATAGAGTATTGATATGATGATGTTTGTGCTGCCATGATCTTGTTTATCTCTGAGAGCACCCCTTCAGAGGGCTATTGTTGACTGTTAGAGAAAACTTGTCCGAGCTACAACAGGACGAGATACAGATATTGAGAGATGTGGGACTGTACTGGGTAGCAGTCCTACCATGGATGAGGTTCCATTGAGCCATGACAGAGAGGTGGGATGAGGATACATGTTCCTTCCATCTTCCCTTTGAAGAGATCACGATCACACTGGAGGGTGTGTATAGGATCCTATGACTTCCAGTCTGAGGCGAGCCTGTTAGACCAAGAGTGCAGTAGGGTCCTGATGAGATCCTCTTAGATGGGGAGTATTGTTTAGGATGAGTACCTCAAATGAGGACCCAAGAAGATCAGATTAGTCTATCAACCATACTAGCAAGCTTGACACCTTTAGTATGAAAAGTGATGTTGTGTATACCCTCTTTAGTTGTAGTACCCAACACAAAGGGTACAGTCTTTTTAGCACCATTCACTCATCTCGTATGCAAGATGGAGGGTGACAGGACTATATTTTCATGGGGTCACAACATGTTATCCCATCTCTACCATGAGTTGTGTTAGTTAGTGAGATACCAATGGGAGAGTCTTACGGTATGCACCTTGCTACAGGTTTGGATGTTTGAGCATTACCCATGTACATGACCATAAGGTGTTTCAGTGATGGTAGATGCGAGCACACCAAGATCCTTTGCCTACCCACTAGCAGATTTCTGGCAGTACGGGGATATCCTCTTTTGGAGGGTACGCCTTGACCGTGTACTAGGTATTGATGTGATATGGAGACCGTACTGTCAAATGACAGAATGGCTAGATACTCGACACCACCTGAGACACTCACAACAATGCAAGATGCTAGAGGGTCCTACCAGTCATGCAGTAATGCCATATTACTATGACAGAGTGATGAGATCATTTGGTTTGATACAGGGGGTCCCTAGAGAAGTACCTCAGTATGTACACCCGACCAGATACTATCAGAGACCCAGTGCTATACGCTGACCTACAGTAGCAGATATTGTAGATAGAAAGACAAATGAGACCGAGGATATAGAGGTAGCTCCCGATGTATCCTATTCAAGTGTTAGTAGAGGGTATATCAGATACTAGAGTCTACAGGGAGCCCACCCTATCTTCCCTGATGACTATCCCACAGGTGATCTAGGTCTCTCAGAGAGGACACACCAAGGTAGTGGCATACCAGTGGAGGAGGAGGAGGATCAGAGAGACAAGGAGGAGCCCATCTCTGAGGGAGATCATATGGAGGAGGAGAGAGTAGAGGAGAGAGCAAGGGAGAGAGGAGAAGATGGATCAGAGGAAAGAGTAGAGGAGATGCCCCTAGGTGATAGTACAGGTGCAGATGAGCATGTTGTCTATGTTGTACCATTGAGATCATGATGACCTCCCCGTGCTCATACAAAGACACCACCACTAAGACCCAGACATAGTGAGTGCGGAGAGAGAAATCACTCCATGCCCCCACCATCTATATCCTTTGGTGACACTCAAGAGGGAGATCCAGGTATGAAACATGAAATATATTTGGATATTTTAACTGAATGTTTTAAAAAAAAGTACTAAAAGATAAATATGTTTGAATTCTGCAGCTAGCATAGTGGAGTGGAGGAGCTTTATATCCAAGGTCTTGAAGGATACATGTATATCCTACCATCTACTAGCTAGTGAATGAGATTCCCTCATTAGACAGAGAGATCCCGACAGACATGCAGATGTTTTTGCATGTGTCCAACGAGAGCTAAGGTTATGTAGAGAGAGAGAAGAGAAATTGATGGCTGACCTACAAAGATCCCAAGAATGTAACTATGAGATGAGCATGTCAAGGAGTCACACACAGACTACCGCACCAAGTTCCTCAACTTCACATCATAGACCAGAAAGAGCTGGGAGCCATCAACCCTCAGAGCGTATAGACAAAGATTGATAGATAGGGCATATGTGCCATATATATATATCAAACTCATAGAATTTATATATGAAAAATATTCTTTGCCTAGTTATTTCTGTGATTGATTACTGTATTTTTCACCAATACATAAAACTTAATAGAAAGAAAGAATGAAGACATGTATGAATGTATTCAAATCACATAACCTATAAAATAGACATAACTATTCTATAAGGAATATGTAAATACACAAAGCAATAATGATGTACTAGGGATAATAACGTTTGAGATGCTTAATATTAATAGGTTCCTTAAAAGGGACACCATTCATATCAGCAATCTTATAAGCACCTGAAGCAAAGTCCTCAATTACCACAAAAGGTCCAAGCCAATTAGGGCTAAACTTCCCTTTTTCACCAGGTAAAGCATTCACATTCCTTTGATTCTCATACAAGACTAAATTACCTATCGAAAATGATCGCTCAATCACCTTATGATTATACTGTTTCTAAAGTGATTTATGACAAGCCTTTATATGTTCCAAAGCATTTATATGTTGTTCATCCAACATTTCTAATTCCTATAATTATTGTTCCTAAAAAGTATCCTTGTCGATTATCCCATGAAATCAAACACACAAAGAAGGTATTTCTAATTCTAAGAGCATAATAGCATCAATACCATAGACACAATTATAAGGAGAAGTACCCGTGGTAGTACGAACACTAGTCCTATAAGCCCATAAAGCATAGGTATGTTGGGTATGCCAATCTTTCGCATGCTTATTAACTGTTTTCCTTAAGATTTTCTCAATAAATTTATTCAATGCTTCAGCTTGACCATTAGATTGAGGATAGTAGGGAGTAGAAAATCTATACCGAATACGATATTTATCCAGGAATTTTGTGAATTCTTATTCTTTAAAGAAGTGTCATTATCCGAAACTATCGTTGAAGGAATACCAAATCGTGCTATAATATGATTAAGGATGAAATCACAAATAACATCTGCGGTAGTAGAATGGAGAGGAATAGCTTCCACCCACTTCGTAAAGTAATTTGTAGCTGTCAAGATGTATGTCCTTGAGAAGAAGCTGGTGAGATTTTTCCAATAAGATCAAAACCCCAAATACTAAAAGGCCATAGAGAAACTTGATTACCAAGCTCACGAGCATGAGTATGAATTAAATTACTATGTTGCTAAGACTGAGGACACTTCTTAACAAACATGAAAGAGTCTTGTTCCATTGTTTTCCAATAATATCCCATTCTAAGAAGTTTATTGACTAAAGATTTCCCACCAAAATGGCCCCATAAGAACCAGAATGAGCTTCTGCTAAAGCTATCAAAACTTTGGTTCTACCGAGACATCTTACTAGAAAACCATTATAAGAGCATTTGTAAAGTGTATCTCCTATAGTGAAATAACGTGCTGCAAGATTCATAATATGATTACGCATGTTCCTTGTTTCTGATTCTGGAAAAGTACTATCTTTCAAAAAAGGAAAGATATATGAATACCATTCATGCAAATGCAAGTTAAAACAATCAACAGTAACCTTATTATAAATTGCAGGGTGTTTAAGAGTATGTATAGTAAATTGAAATTCTTCAGCATTATTCTCAAGACAAACCAAAGAAGCTGCGCTTGCCATGGCATCTGCATGTTGATTATATTTCCTTGGTAAAGTCTGAATCATATAGGGAGAGAATTGTGAAAGAATATCGAGAGCCAAATCTCTATATTGTGCCATTTTATCATTCTTAGTCTGATAACCTACTTTAATCTGTTCCACAATCAATTGTGAATCCCCAAAGATTTCAAAGTTTTTATTATGAAGGGATGCAACTGCTCGTAAGCCAGCTATAAGAGCTTCATACTTCACAATATTGTTAGTACAAGGAAAGGTCAATTTATACAACATAGGGATCAGTTTCTTTGTAGGAGAGACAAAGATAATGCCAAAACCAGAACTTGTCTTACATCTAGAACCATCAAAATATAATTCCCAAACATCCTCTTTCTTAATAGCTAGAATGCTCTCATCAGGGAATTCTATTGAGGTAATGCATGTATCAGAATGAGGACAAGGAGCTTCAGCTAAATAATCAGTTAAAGCTTGACCTTTAATTGACTTTTGAGAAATGAAATTAAGATCAAATTCTGTAAGTAACATTACCCACTTTTCTAGACGGCCAGAAAGATCAGTCTTTGAGGAAAGGTGTTTTAGAGGATCAAATTTAACAATCACATTGACCTCAACATTCAATACGTAATGCCTAAGTTTTTGACTAGCATAAACTAAAGCCAAGAATTGTCTTTCCAAGTTGGTATATCTTGTTTTATAATCAAGTAAATTTTGACTAATGTAGTACACCGGTCTTTCCTTACCTTCACTATCATGTTGAGCCAACAACACACTCACGACATTCAGAGTAGTGGAAGTATATAGATAAAAGGGTTTATTAAATTGAGCAGGTTGCAAAATAGGAGGATTGGCAAGATACTCCTTAAATTGTTAAAATGATTGTTTACATTCCTTATTCCAAGAAAAAATAGTATCTTTTCTAAGAAAGGAAGTGAAAGGAACAGTTCTACCGGCTATGTTAGAAACAAAGCGACGAATGGCTTGAATTTTTCTTTGTAAACTGTGTAATTGAGAAATATTCTTAGGAGGAAGCATATTAACAGTAGCATCAATCTTCTCCGTATCAACCTCTATGCCTCGCTTAGAGATTATAAATCCTAATAATTTACCAGAATCAACTGCAAAGGCACATTTCTTAGGATTCAATCTCATATTATAACTCCTAATTCTTTCAAATATTTTCCGTAAAATAAAAAACATGATCCTCTCTTTGTATAGACTTTTCCAAGATATCATCCTGATAATCTTCCAGAATCTTATGAATGTAATCATGAAAAATCAAATTCATAGCACACTGATAAGTTGCTCCCACATTTCTTAATCCAAAGAGCATCATAACCCAACAAAATGTTCCCCAAGGTATTATAAATGTGGTTTTAAGTTGGTCTTTGATAGGAATAAAGATTTGATTATAACCCAAAAAACCATCCATAAAAGACAATAAAGCAAGACCCACTGTTGAATCCACAATCATATAAATATTAGGTAATGGGAAACCATCTTTTAAGGATGCCTTATTTAAATCTTGAAAGTCAGTGCACATCCTTATCTTATTTTATCCTTTAGAAACAACCACAATATTGGAAATCCATTCAGAGTAATCAATAGAGTGGATGAACCCAACACCTAATAATTTTTCAATTTCGGCCTTAACTAATAAGGCAATGCTTGGATTCATCTTTCAGATTTTCTATTTCACAGGTTTAGCATTAGGTTTGAGAACAATATTGTGAGTAACAATCTTAGGATCTATGCCTAGCATATCCAAATATGTCCAAGAAAATATATCCTTATATTCAAGAAAGAGAGAAACCAACTGATCATGTTCATCTTGATTCAAACATTTCCCAATTTTGATTGTCTTGTCAGATTCATTCACATCCACTTGAACCTCAATAGCCTCAGTTATTAAAAAATTAATTTGCATGGGAGAATACATTGGCAAAGGAGAAATATCATGTTCATCATGTTCTCCAAAATAGGCTTCATTATTCAGACAATAAGGCTTTCTTCTTTTATGATGAAACATAGGTGGATCCTGATAAGCCCCTAAAAAATTTGTTAAGGCTTCATCCTCGGGAAAAATATTTAAACTAGGTTTTTGATCCATGTCAAGGAGAAGTGGATTAACCAACTTCAAATGTCCACCACAAATGTGATTGACATTAAGAGGAAAAGCCAATGGTTATTTATAAGGATTGAACCCTAACCCATATGTATAATCATCAACTTCATTGTCCAAGGGCACTTGTATGCCTTGTTAATATTTACCACATCCTTTCCCGTTGAATCCTGATTTCTTGAGTAGATGATAACCAGAACCATATCTATCGGCCATATCAGATTGAGTCAAAGGAGCGGAATATGTCACAATGTCATAGCAATCTGGTTTTATTGTCTCAATTGCTTCTTCAAGTGAAGCAACAACAAATTTACTTTTTAATTCCCTAGAAAGTGGGGAAGGAGTAAAAACTTATTTTTCAAACCCACTTTGTTGTTTCATAAATTCTAAATCAGAAACTTTATATTCTCCAATAAAAAGAAGGATTAAAGTCTAATGTTCCCCAATCATCTCTGGTCAAAGAAGAAGAAGATGGAGTTTCAGTTTGTTTAACCTCAAGTGGTTGCTCAGGTTCCTTACTTGGTTGTATAGGTTTAGAAACCTTGGCATATTCTGCATTTAAGAAAGGATTCGATGCATCATCCACATGTAGCGTATACATCAAATTTTTATAAATGAACCTAACCTTACGATGAAGAGTAGAAGGAACTGCATGCATAGTATGTAACCAAGGTCTTCCTAACAGAAGGTTATAATTGAGAGGTCCAGGCATAACATGAATAGGTGTGTTGAGAAGAACTGGACCAACCTTAATAGGTAGTATAATAATGCCCAAAGTTTTCTTTGTGATATTATCAAGTCCACAAATAGGGACATTATCTGGTTGAATAGTTGTAAGATCAGCCTTAATTTCCTTAAGAATATCCATGCTACAAACATTAAGCCCAGATCCATTGTCGATTAATTTTCCACGAATGATACTCTAATTAATAGAAATAACAACCATAAGAGCATCATATTGATTCTGCACCTCAACAAAAGGTAAATAATCATCGGTAAACATAATAGGAGGTACAGAAGGCACATTATGCATGCACTCCAAAAATGAATTGATATTCTCTTGGTTAGGAGGCAGAGCAGGAAGAGTAGATAAAGCTTTTTGCAAAGCCTCATGATATGTCAGAGAAGTTTGAAGCAATTTCCATAAAGATTTCTTAGCTGGAGTAGCATGTAATTGTTCAACTAATTCATACTCCTTAAAGGAAGAAGGTAACCTAAGTTCTGGAGGAAGCACGGGTTGAGGAGGTAAAGAAGCTAGAACAGCAGGTTGAGGATTATTCCGTGTGCGATAAGTATGTGAAACAGAATCCGTGTTATCAAAAAAATCCAAAGGATCTCTAGGTTTACCCTTAATAGTTATTCGAGGATATCCTTTTACCATCATCAAAGGTTTAGGATATAATGTTCTAGGTGCATCAATGTTTCAATTAGTGGAACATGAAGGTAACCATGCACACACCCTATGGTAAAGGTCAATTGGAGAGGTTGTGGAGGAGGATGAAATAGGAATAGGATCAATGGAGATCTCATTCAAACCATTTTCATCCTCATTTCCATGTACCTCATGAAGGGATCTATCCTCTTGTGCAATAAAATATTCATCAAAGTATTCAAAACAAAAGTCATACATGTTGAACACAAAGTAAAATTACAAGCATGTAAATGTTTTTGTGTTTTTAAAGAAATTTTATAAATTTTTTTATATTTTTTAAATATGACTGCAAGAGCATATAAGAAATCCACTACTATATGCATGCAAGATCTAACATTAAATATAAATCTAACACAAAAAAGAAAGAGTTGTCTATCGCGGGTTCACCAAAATGTAAAGGATAAAAGGTGGTATCGTATATCTAATAGGGTTTAGAACTAGAGATCCGATGTCACATATTAATCACCCTTTACATTTGTTTTTAGTTTATTTTTTTTGTGCACTATATTATTGAAATGGAAATATAGATTTGAAAGTATTACAAAGAATAAAGGATTTAAACACATACCTCACATTATAGCAAATCTGGAAATACCCCTTTTCTGATATCTGTGTCGAGTTTCCAGAAAATCTCCAACCGGATCTGGAACAGAAACACAGAGACAGAGAAAAACTAGAAATATTTTCTGAATCTGGCTTAGGTCCAATTTTCACCCAAAAATTAATGTTGCCTCTGACCAAGAAAGTCCGATTTTGACCTAGAACAGAATGTCGATTCTGACCTAGAAATGAATGTCTCCTTTGACCCTGAAAGTCTGATTCTGACCCGCAACTCCTGAAATAGTGACTATAGATATTTGAAAAAGGGTGTTTTGGGGTGGCTATATAGGGTTTTGCCTTAGTCAAACCCCCATTTTTATGGTTTCCACCTCCACGAATAGCCAAATGTAATAGAATGTATGTGTGTGTTGCTCTTAGGAAGAGCTTTGGATGTGTAATGCCAAGATCTAATCCTCTAGATTGAAACCCTAATATGAATTGAAATGAGAGAGCAGTGCATAGATTTGAATATGATACTGAAAGTATACCAAGCCCCCAAGGCTAAAATACTCCTATCAAACTCACAATCCATAGTTTCTACTCCTTGATGGTATCTTTTGAATGCTTGAATTTTGAAAATGGTAGATCCAAGAAGAAGGAAGGAAGGAAGAACTCTTTCTTGCTCCAATAAAGATCCACAATAGCTTGTCCAAAAAAATTCTTGCCTATATTAAGGCATCATCATAACTTGTCCATCTATATCATCCTCTTGCATTCTTTCATCATCATCGTGTCATAGTCATAATTTCGTCATGTCCAAATGAAGAAAAAAGAGAGTGCTTATATAGAGATCTCAAGATAGACCTCCTAGGGAAATGCAAGGGACCCAAATTCAAATTTTGCCTTGAATTATGGTCCAATTACAATAACCAAAAAAGGAGGGGATGTATTAATTCAAATATCGGAGAAAACACTTCTACACCCAGACCCGGGGACCTATTTTTAAGTTGAGGGCCTTGATATGTTCCAGATCTGAAAGCGGGGACCAACACCCGACAGAGGTTAAAATCAACCTCGACCTTGACCTAGGTCAAGGTCAACCTCAACCTTGACCTAGGTCAAGGTTGACCTTGATTGTGACCTAGGTCAGAATGGACCTCAACCTTGACCTGAGGTTTCAAGAAAGTCACCTTAAGAAATCTATAAGATTCCCAGGTCAGTCGGTGACCTAGGAAGGTGAGAAAACACACCAGAGTGCTGGGGAGAGGCACAGAGGCCATAGAAGAGGTATGATGAAGATTAGGAGAGATAGTACATAGGTTATTCCTAAAAATAAAGCCACGAATAGGGGAATTAAGGAGAATCCATAGGATCCTAACCCTAATTTCACCTAGAAATGCAGAATAAAGTGTAGATGCATCCTAAATGCAAATCTAACTTGAAAGTGTGGTAAATGAGGGTGCTAAACCTACCAAAATGGAAGTGCTTCCATTTTAAGATGATACACATACAAAATAAATTAGAGATGAAAATCTTAACATAATCAGAATTCAAAATAAATTATATGGTTAGATAGCTAACAGAGAGATCTACAATATCAAGCCGTCTAATTTTATCATTATTGAACCATGTGCAAACCTGATAGGGAGCACACAAGAAAAAATGTGATTTTTTGTATGTTTGTTGGAAACACGTCGTAGACCTGTTTGAATCCTCCAAGCCTTTGGGTTGGATCTCTAAGGAAAATCCAAGCCTTACACTTGGTGAATTCTAAAGTATTTCAAAGTGTATATGCACAATAACATGTACACACTATTCAAATTTATGGTTTACATAGTGTGTATACACTATAGTGTGTATGCACTATAGCATGTACATGCTATGTAACATTAAAAAATTCTTAAGAGAGAGAGAGAGAGAGAGAGAGAGAGAGAGAGAGAGAGAGAGAGAGAGAC
>MU224171.1:3812209-3835093 GCA_018584345.1 Thuja plicata
ATGTTAGGAGAGAGAGAGAGAGAGAGAGAGAGAGAGAGAGAGAGAGAGAGAGAGAGAGAGTTAATCACTGTAGGACACTCTTTAGAGTTATGAGTGGTTCGAATGTATCATAAGGGGTAAAATGGGTCCTAAGTGGTCCTACGACCCTTTACGACCCATTACGACCCATTACGACACATTAGGACCCATTAGGACCTCTTAGGACACATTATAACCTCTTAGGACCCCTTAGAATACATTAATTGTTGTAGGAAACACTAATGGGCTCTAATGTGTCCTAATATTTCCTATGGGGTTCTAATGGGTTCTAAGTTGTCCTAGGAACCCTTAGGACCCATTACCAACCCTTAGGACCCATTAAGACCCATAGAACACATTAGGAACCATTAGGACCCCTTAGAACACATTAATAGTCATAGGACTCATTATAGAGAGAGAAGGTGAGAACCCATTACGACCCCTTAGGATCCCTCTCTCTACATCTTAAGGGTTTTAAGTATTATCAAGGGGTCCTAGGATACATTAATGTGTCCCACGACCCCTTACCATACACTAACTAATTATAAGGGGTCCTAAGGGGTCTTAAGGGGTCTTAAGATACATTAATGTGTCCTAGGACCCCTTATGACCCCTTACAACCCTTTAGGACCCCTAAGATACATGGTGATGGGTCCTAAGGGAACTAGGACACATTAATGTGTTTTAGCACCCCTTATGACCCCTTAGGACCCTCTAGGACCCCTATCTCTACATCTTAGGGGTCGTAGGGTTGTTAAGGGGTCCTAGGACACATTAATGTGCCCTAGGATCCCTTAGACCCCTTACAACCTCGTAGGACCCCTTACCATAGAATAATGAATGGTAAGGGGTCTTAAGGGGTCCTAAGACACATTAATGTGTACTAGAACCCTTCATGACCCCTTACAAACTTTTAAGACACCTAAGATGGATTATAAGAGGTCCTAAGGGGTCATAAGGGATCCTAGGACACATTAATGTGTCCTAGGACCCCTTATGGCCCTTAATGACTGATCTCTCTAAATATAAGGGGTTATAAGGGTTTTCAATGTGTTATAGGACCCCTTAGACCCCTTATAACCCCTTAGGACACCTTATCATACACTAATGAATGGTAAGGGGTGCTAAGGGGTCGTAAGGGGCCACTAGTGGTATTAAGGGGTCCTAGGACACATTACTGTGGTGCATGACCCTTTAAGACCCCTTAGGATCCTTTACCATACACTAATGTATGGTAAGGGGTGCTAAGGGGTCGTAAGGGGTCCTACGACACATTAATTTTTCCTAGAGCCCCTTATGACCCCTTAGTACCCTTTAGCACCCATAAGATGTAGGTAAAGGGGTCATAAGGGGTCCTAGGACACATTAATGTGTCCTAGGACTCCTAATGTGTCCTAGGACCCCTAATGACCCCTTAGTACCATTTAGGACTCCTCTGTCTACATCTTAGGTGTCATAAGGGTTGTTAAATTGACCTATAACACATCATTGTGTCCTAGGACCTCTTAAGACCCCTTAGGACCCCTTACCAAACACTAATGTAGGGTAAGGGGTCCTAAGGGGTCTTAAAACACTTTAATATGTCCTAGGATCCCTTATGACCCCTTAGTACCCTTTAGTATTTCTCTCTACATCTTTGGTATTGTAAGGGTTGTTAACGGGTCCTAGGACAAATTACCTAACACCCCTTAAGACCCCTTACCATGCACTAATGTATGGTAAGGGGTCATAAGGGGTCTTAATGGGTCCTAAGACACATTAATGTGTCCTAGAACCCATTATGACCCCTTAGGACCCTTTAAGATCCCTAAGATGTATGATAAGGGGTTGTAAGGTGTCCTAAGGGGTCATAAGGGGTTTTGGGACATATTAATGTGTCCTAGGACCCCTTATCACCCCTTAAGACCCTTGAAGACCCCTAAGTCTACACCTTAGGGGTCATAAGGGTTTTTAATGGGTCCTAAGACACATTAATGTGCCCTATGACCCCTTATACCCCTTATGACCCTTTACCATACACTAATGAATGATAAGGGGTCCTAAGAGTTTGTAAGTGGTCTTAAGGGATCCTATGACACATTATTGTGTCTTAGAACCCCTTATTACCCCTTAAGAGCCTTTACAACCCCTAAGATGTATGGTAAGGGGTCCTAAGGTGTCTTAAGGGTCAAAAGGGGTCCTATGACACATTAATGTGTCCTAGGACACCTTATAACCCTTTAGGACCCTTGAAGACCCCTCTCTATACATATTAAGGGTCACGATGGTTGTTAAGGTGTCTTATGACACATTAATGTGTCCGAAGACCCCTTAGACCCCTTACAACCCCTTAGGACGCCTCATTTTACACTAGTGAATGGTAATATGTCCTAAAGGGATGTAATGGGTCTTAAGACACATTAATGTTTCATAGGACCCCTTATGACCTTGTAGAAACCTTAAGATGCATGATAATTGGTCTTAATGGGTCATAAGAGGTCCTATAACGTATTAATGTGTCCTAGGACCTCTTAGGACCCTTTAGCACCCCTAAGATGTAGGGTAAGGGGTGCTAGGACCCCTTATGACCCCTTAGTACCCTTTAGGATACCTCTCTCTACATCTTAGGTGCTGTAAGAGATGTTAAAGGGTCCTATCACACATTACTATATCCTTGGACTCCCTAACAACCCTTAGGACCCCTTACCATACAATAATGTATGGTAAGGGGTCATAGAGGTCCTAAGACACATTAATTTGTTGTAGAACCTCTTATAACCCCTTAGAAACCTTTAGGATGAATGTTAAGGAGTCCTAGAAGGGGTCGTAAGAGGTGTTTAGGGGTCCTAAGACAAATTAATGTGTTGTAGGATCCTTTATGACCCCTAGTTATGATTGGGAGGTTTCCCACTAACTAAACTAATCTCTAGTTCACCACAAGTCCTACAAGGAATTCCTAGGTTTTTCCTCATCACTAAGATCCTAGGAGGAATCCAAATCTAACTACCCAACCCACTTCTTCAACCTTCCTAACAATTTCAACTTCTCAATTTATTATGCTTCCACTGAGCTCACCAGGGTAAGATCTCCATTCAATTCACCAACCCTATTGAATGACCTTTCAAGAGTTAGGGTATGTTCTTGACTCATCTGTGACCTCAAATGTAACCTCCATCAAGTTTTAGGGTTCATTTCCCCTTCGCTGCTCAAACTTCCTTGAAACCAAGGCTACAAGCTTTTAGGTCTCTATTAGATCTATTTTGTAGGGTTTTAGTTTTCTTTTCAAAAAATTCCACACAAACCCTTGAACCAAATTTTGATTCAGATACTCTTTACCAAAACACATTAGATTTTCTTGGTCTCAGGATCTGGAGTGTTTAGTACAACACTAAACCCTAACTGAGCTAATTCTTTAGGAAATGAACCAGTCTTTGTACTTTTTGCTCAAAATCCGTTCATATGTATTCAATACTTCTCCAACTTGTTCACCAAGCTCTGAAAAGTTCATATAGACACTACCAAGGTGTTGGATTTCTCTGTTTAATCCACTCCTGCAAGTTTGACTCTCTGTCCTTCTTGTTTCCCTAGTCAGGCTATGAACAAGCTTGCCTAGGGCAAGAGCCCAAAATTCACTACTAGCACTTCTAACTATCTAATAAAAAGAAAAACATTATACATAGACCCCATTTAAATTACACCAAGGCTCAAGTTTTTTCCATGTTATGAATTTCCTATGGAGTCATTTTTGTATTTATAACCCTGACTGGTCCATTGAACCTAGAATAGGGACATAATTTAATTTGCACTTCAAAATTAAAAGTTAAAGACTAAACTAATCCACATAGTATTGAAAAAAATCACTCCTTACTAATCAAATTGAAAATAAACTAGATTCAATCTATTAAGCACCACTGTAAGACAAAACAAGAAAATAGCAACTGTCATAGTGAACTGTCTGATTATACTTCTTGGAAAAATGTGTCCAACATTTGTAAAGGGACACAAATTCCTTAAATATGTCTCCTTGACCTATTCCAAATTTTCAAATTAACCCATAACTGCCTTTGGGAAGTTTGCAACTTTTTGTCCAAATGTTGTCGAGCAACTTTTCAAAGTTGGAAAAGTTGCTCGACAACTTTTACATCTTTTGACATTTCAACAATTACATTGTCCTAACCCACAATTATGGGTTCCAATTCACCTTAAAATCACTTCTAAGCTCCATTAAAACTAAAATAGATCAATTTATACACTCTAGGTTCCATTTCACTACTTTTCCCTATTTGACTTGCAACCGAAACGAAAGGTTTATTGGACACAACACTTCCACAAAAAAACACACCATATGAAAAACTAAACAAAAATACCTAGAAAAATCTCAAACTAAGACAAGTATTGAGAAGGATTTTCAAACCAAAAATTTTATGGTTGAATAAATCTAGCCTCTAGGTGCTCCTTCACCATTCTCCTCTGATGAGAAGAATCTTAGAAGATAGTATTGAAAGATCAATTCCTATCTTCTTGAAATCACCTTCAGAAATCCATATATCCTCTGACTCTGGTTGTTGTACCCACTTGATTAGATATACCATGTCATCCTTCTTTCTAGTCTTCTTAGCAATCCTCTTATATAGGACCATATCTACTATAGGTTTGGGTAGTGAAGGTAGTGTTATTTCTTGAACCATTTGTTTCACATCAACATCCTTATCTCCTTCCTCAAGACTGGTATCCTTGTATTTCACCAAATCTTCTATGTTGAACATAGGTGACAATGCTACATGTTTTGGCAGATCTACCTTGTAGGCATTGTTTCCATAGTTATCTAGGATTTGAAGAGGACCAATCCTCCTAATTTTAAATTCACTTGGTACTCCCTTCAGGATTCTATATTTATTCAAATGAACCATTACCCAGTCTCCAACTGCAAATTGGACATCCTTTCTCTTGACATCAATTTTGTCCTTGATCTTTGAAGTGTTCTCCTCTAGGGTTTGCTTTATTTTCTCATGGAATTAAATGACTCATCTTACTAAATCTATTAAAAACAAAATATATGCTATCATAACTAGTCCTAGTCTCTAGTAAGCCAACAACAATATCCATACTCACACATTCCCATGGCCTATTGGGAATTGGAAATGGTTGATACAAACAAGCATTGGAGGATGTTACTTTTTTCTCTTTGTCATATTGTACACTTCTCCACATTTTTATTATATCCTTCTTCATTCTTGGCCAATAGTAGAACCGTTGTATTAACTCCAAGGTTTTATTTAGTCCAAAATGACCACTAAGGCTTCCATTATGCTTCTCTTGCATTAAGATTTCCCTCATTGAAACCTTAGGTACACATAACTATCCACCTTTGAATAAGAGTCCATTTTTTAATGTATATTCTGCATACTCACTGTGAAAGTAATTGTTGAACTCTTGGCATACCTTGTAGGCATCTCTAAAATCTTCATCCTCCTTGTAGAGGTCTTTGAAACTTTCCACACCAATACTTTTTAATTGTACCTCCTGAACTGTGAGTAGCCTTCTACTCAATGCACCAACAACCTTATTTAATTGTCCCTTCTTATGCTTAATTTGGAAAGTGTAGGACTATAAGTACCCCATCCATTTAATATGTTTGTGGATTAACTTGTCATGGGAGTTGAGAAATATCAATGCTTGGTCGTCTGTGTATACAAAACATTCCTTGGGTAGGAGGTAGTGTCTCCATTTCCTAAGTGATTGGAAAAGTGCTTAAATATATAATTCATAAGAAGAATATCTTTGCTTAGCTTCATTTATCTTCTCACTGAAGAATGTCACTGGTTTATTCTCCCGACTCAAGTCTGCATCCACTGCAATCTTACTAGCATCACATTTCAGAGTGAAAAGTTTCTCAAATCTTGGAAGCACTAACATAGGTTGTGTTTCCACCTCTTTCTTTGAGAGTTCAAAACCCCTATCTGCTTCTTGTGTCCATTTTAAATTGGTTTTTATACCCCCCTTAATAGTATTAATTATTATAGGGGCACATATTTTAGTGAAATGCCTTATAAACTTCATATAGAATTGAGCTAATCCATGGAAGCTTCTCACCTCACTAACTATTTTACGAGTTGGCCAACTTAGTATACCTGAGACTTTTGAGATATCCATCTTCAAATTTACCTTTGACACTAAAAAGCCAATGTAAATAAGTTCTTATTTCATAAATTCACTCTTCTCCAAGTTTATGGTTAGTTGTTCATCTTGCAATTTTTTCAAAACAATTTCAACACGCTTATGATGCTCTTCCTTAGCTCTACTAAATATCAATATGTCTTCTAGATAAAAAACAACAAATTTACAAGTAAATTCATTAAGGAATTCATTCATGAGCCTCATGAATGTACCAAGAGCATTAGTGAGTCCAAATGGAATGACAAGTCATTCATAAAATACTTTAGTTGTTTTACAGGTGGTTTTCCATTCATCTCCCTCCTTTATTCTTATCTGATGGTAGCCACTCTTTAGGTCTATCTTGGTGAAGTATTGTGCTCCTCCCAAATAGTCCATAATATCTTCAATTATGGGTATAGGGAACCTATACCTAACGGTTATCCTATTGCTATATCTAGAGTCTGTACATAGCCTCAATGTACCTCCCTTCTTAGGTGCTATAATGGCTTGGACTGCACAAGGACTTATGCTCTTTCTAGTCAGTCCACTGTTTAGAATCTCCTGCACTTGTCTATCTATTTCCTCATGTTGTTGAGGTGTCATTTTGTAAGGATATTTGTTTGGAAAAGATGCTCTTGGAACAAAGTTAATCTAATGAATCATTGTCCTTTGTGGTGGTAGGGTATCAAGAGTTCCCTCATTGATTATGTCTGTGTACTTATCCAATAGACATTGAATCTGTGCAGGTATGCATGCCTTACTAGTCTTTGTTTCTTCCTTAGGCTTCACAAAAATAGAAATACACATCTTTCTTCCTCCTTAAAAGTCTTCAAGAACTCCTTTGCACTCACTAATAACACATTAGGGCCCAAATTCTTGCCTTCCTCTTCATCCAACACGATCAGAATCTTGTAAGTAACTTCATTCTTCTGAAATGAGTAAGAATTCTTTCCACCATCATGGATGGCTTTTCTATCAAACTACCATGGTCTTCCCAATAGGATATGGCATGCTTCCATGGGTAACACATCACATAAGATCTTATCTTTGTATTCTCCTATAGAAAACTCCACCCATCCTTGTTCATTCACCAACACATGTTGCCTCTTATTAAGCCATGTAACTCTATATGGACTATGATGAGCTATTTTGGTCAGCTTCAACTTATTAGTAGCTTCCTCTGAGGTGATATTGTCAGTAGACCCAGAGTCTAGAAAAAATTTACACACTTTGCCCAAAATTTTACATTTCATCTTGAATAGAGATCTTTGTTTTGGTTCCTCCTTGACATGCGCTTTGATTAGGAATCTTCTAATCATTAAATTTTCTCCAACTTCTGAGTCCTATCTTACCTTAGGGGATTTCACACTTGTTGTGTCTTCTTGTACATAATTAACCCTCATATTCCCTTGAGAAGAAGAACATTTCTTTTTAGGGAATCTATAGGTCAGGTGTCCTAGTTGATGACAGTGATAACATGTCATGTTAGAAAAATATGATCCTCTTCGTCCACTTGATCTACCTCTATTGTTTCTGCTTCTAGGACTTCTTCCTCTACCATAACTTCCTCTCCCATTGGTTTCTCCACTCTTATATATAAGTTTATATTCTCCTTGGAACCTTTGGTCAAAGTTCCTACCACTTAAATTACCCCTATGGCCTTTGTTGTCTCTTCCTCTACCCCTGCCTCTATTTACCAATTATTGCTTCTTCTTACTTTTCTCTTCCACCTTAAGTGATAACTGGTAACACTTGTGGATAGTAGTAGGGCTTAAAAAAATTATTTCCTCTTGATTATTCCATCTCAAGCTATTGATATACCTTTCCATTCTAAGTCTTTCATCTTCTCAAACCTTGGACCTTAAGCACAATTTTTTAAACTCCCCAGTGTAAGAGTTCACATCAAGCTCCCCCTACCTTAAATTTTGTCTTTTCTTGTGTAATTGGATCTCATAATCCTCTAGCATATATGATTCTTTTATATTTTCCACCATTCCTTTCCAAGTATCAATGGGAAGCTTACCTTCTTTCCCCCTCTCTACTTGAATAAATTTCCACCAAGTTAAGGAAACTCCCCTTAATCTTGATTTGGCTACTCTAACATTTTTGGCTTCACTTACTCCATCAAAATCAAAATGATTCTCCAACCCCTCAATCCATTCCATTAAAAATTATAGATCCATATTGCTACTAAAAAGAGGAATTCCCTCTAGAGATTTACCACGCATAGCCTTCAATGCCTTAGGGAAAGGTTCCTCTTGAATGACAAGGCCAGGTTTAGGGACCTCATCTTCTACAATCACTATTTTACCCTTTCATTCTTGTTTGTCCATCTTCCCACCGAATTATTTTGTCTTCAATTCTACTTCACCCAATTTTTGTTCCGATTGGGCTATCCTTTCTCTTAGCAATCTATTATCCATCTCTTGGTCATCAACCTTCTTGGATAATTCAACATTGGTCACCATGCTAGATTCCCCATCTGATTCTCTGTCTAACATGCAACACACTCACTAGCCCAAACCTTTTAGGGCTATGATACCAATTTGATAGGGAGTTTGTCCACTAAGTGAACTAAGTTCTAGTTCACGAAAAATCTTACAAGAAATTCCTATAATTTTCCTCATCATTAAGATCATAGGAGGGATCCAAATACAACCTCCTAACCCAGTTCTTCAACCTTCCTAACAATTTCAACTTCTCAACTTATTATTCTTCCACTAAGATCACCAAGGTAAGCTCTCCATTCATCTCAACAACCCTATTGAATGACCTTACAGGATTTTGGGTATGATCTTGACTCATTTGTGACCTCAATGTAACCTCCATCAAGTTTTAGGGTTCATTTTCCCTTTGCTGCTCAAACTTCCTAGAAACCAGGGCTACAAGATTTTAGGTCTCTATTAGCCCTATTTTGTAGGGTTTTGGTTTTCTTTTCAAAAAATTCCACACAACCCCTTGAAACAAATCATTATTAAAATACCCTTTACCAAAACAAAAGAGATTTTATTGGTCTCAGGCTTTGGAGTGGTCCGTACAATTCTAAACCCTAACCGAGATAATTCTTTAGGAAATGAACTAGTTTTTGCACTTTTTGTTCAAAATCCATTAACATGGATTCAAGAATTCTCCATCTCATTCTCCAAGCTCTAAAAAGGTCTTATAGACACCACCAAGGTGTTAGACTTCTCTGTTCAATCCACTCCTGCAATTTTGAATCTTTATCCTTCTTGTTTCCCTAGCCGGGCTATGAAAAAGCTCGCCTAGGGAAAGAGCCCAAAATTCACTTCTAGCACTTCTAAATCTCTAACAAAAATAAAATCACTCTAAATAGATCCCATTTCCATTCCACTAATTCTCAGGTGTTTTCCACAGTAGGAATTTCCTATGGAGTCATTTTTGTATTTACATCCCTGACTAGTCCAGTGAACCTAGAACAAGGACAAAATTTAATTTACACTTCAAAATCAAAAGATAAAGACTAAAATACTCCACACAGTATTGAAAAAAAACCACTCCTTACTAATTACATTGAAAATAAATTAGATTCTATCCATTAAGAACCACCGTAACACAAAACAAGAAAATTGCAACTATCACAGTGAACTGTCTGATTATACTTCTTGGAAAAATGTGTCCAGAAGTGTCCAACCTTTGTAAAAGTCATCAAAAGTCCCTAAATATGTCTCCTTGACCTATTCCAACTATTCAAACTGACCCATAACTTCCTTTGGGTAGTTTGTAACTTTTTGTCCAAATGTTGTCGAGCAACTTTTCAAAGTTGCAAAAGTTGCTCTACAACTTTTACATCTTTTGGCATTTTAACAATCACATTGTCCTAACCCACAAGTATGTGTTTCGATTCACCTTAAAATCACTTATAAGCTCCATTAAAACTAAAATAGATCAATTTATACAATCTAGGTTCCATTTCACTACTTTTCCCTATTTGACTTGCAACCACAACATAAGGTCTATTGGACACAACACTTCCACAACAAAACACACCATATGAAAAACTAAAACAAACTACCTAGAACAATCTTAAACTAACACAATCCTTTATAAGGATTTACAAACAAAAAATTTGATGGTTGAATAAGTCCAACCTTTAGGTGCTCCTGCACCACCTTACAACCCTTTATGACCCCTAACATGTATGATAAGGGGTCCTAAAGGGTCATAAGGGGTCCTAGGATACATTAATGTGTCCTACAACCCGTTATGATCCCTTAGGACCCTTGAATATCACCCTCTTTACATTTTAGGGGTCATAATATTTGTTAAGGGGTCGTAGGACACATCAAAGTGTCCTAGTAACCCTTATAACCCATGCAACCCCTTAGGAACCCTTACCATACAACCCCTTAGGACCCCTTACCATACACTAATGAATTGTAAGAAGTCCTAAGGGATTGTAAGTGGTCTTAAGGGGTCATATGATACATTCACATGTCCTAGAACCCCTTATGACCCATTATAACACTTTACAACACCTAAGATGTATGGTAAGGGGTCTTGAGGTATCCTAAGGGGTCATAAGTGGTCCTAGGACACATTAAAGGGCCACAATAGGTCATAATGGGTTCATGGACACATTATTTTGTTATAGGATTCCCTATGACCAGTTAAGATCATTGAACCCTCTCTACATATTATGGGTTATTAAGTGGTCTTAAGGGGTTGTAGGACACATTAATGTCTCCTAGGAACCATTATGACCCATTGCAACCCTTTAGGACCCCTAAGATGCATGGTAAGGGTTCCTAAGGGGTCATAAGGGGTCCTAGGACATGTTAATGTATCCTAAAACCCCTTATGATCCTCTAGGACCCCTCTCTCTACATCTTAGGGTTCATAAGGTTTGTTAAGGGGTATTAAGGGGTTGCAAGTGGTTTGAAGGGGTCCTAGGACATATTGATGTGTCCTAGAACCCCTTATGACCCCTTAGGACCCTTTATGATCCCTAAGATGTATGATAAGGGGTCCTAAGGTGTCCTAATGGGTCATAAGGGGTCCTAAGTCATGGTAATTTATCTTAGGTCCCCTTATGACTCCTTAGGGCCCTTGAAGAAACTCTCTCTCTACATCTTATCGGTCAAAAGGGTTGTTAAGGGGTCCTAAGACATATTAATGTTTCCTATGACCCCTTATACCCATTACGACCCCTTACCATACACTAATGAATGGTAAGGGGTCCTAAGAGTTTTTAAGTGGTCTTAAAGGATCCTAGGACCCATTAATGTTTCCTATAACCCCTTATGACCCCTTAAGATCCTTTACAATCCCTAATATGTATGGTAAGGGGTCATAATGTGTCCTAAGGGTCAAAAGGCGTCATAAGACACATTAATGTGTCCTAGGACCCGATATACCCCTTTAGGACCCTTGAATACCCCTCTCTCTACATATTAAGGGTCATAAGGGTTGTTAAGGTGTCTTATGACACATTAATGTGTCATAGGACCCCTTAGACCCCTTACAACCCCTTAGAATTCCTTACCAAACATTAGTGATTGGTAATGTGTCCTAAGGGGTTGTAAGGGATCTTAAGACACATTAATGTGTGATAGGACCCTATGACCCCTTACGACCTTTTAGGACCCTTAAGATGTATGGTAATTGGTCTGGGGTCATAAGGGATCTAAAACACATTAATGTGTCCTAGGACCCCTTATGACCATTTAGAAGCCCTAAGATGTATGGTAAGGGGTCCTAAGGGGTCTTAGAACACTTTAATATGTCCTAGGATCCCTTATGACCCATTAGTACCCTTTAGGATTTCTCTCTACATCTTTGGTATTGTAAGGGTAGTTAACGGGTCCTAGGACAAAATACCTAACACCCCTTAAGACCCCTTACCATGCACTAATGTATGGTAAGGGGTCATAAGGGGTCTTAATGGGTCCTAAAACACATTAATGTGTACTAGAACCCCTTATGACCCCTTAGGACCCTTTAATACACCTAAGATGTATGGTAAGGTGTCGTAAGGTGTCCTAAGGGGTCATAAGGGGTCCTAGGATACATTAATGTGTCCTAGGGCCCCTTAAGATCCCTCTCTCTACATCTTAGGGAAATAAGGATTTTTAAGGGGTCATAGTCCACACATTAATGTATCCTAGGACCCCTTAGACCCCTTACGACCCCTTAACATACACTAACAAATGTTAAGGGGTCCTAGAAGGGGTCATAAGACACATTAATGTGTTTTAGGGTCCCTCATGACCCTGTATGACCCTTTAGGACCCCTAATATGTATGATAAGGGGTCCTAAGGGGTCATAAGGGCTCGTAGGACACATTAATGTGTCCTAGAATCCCTTATGACCCTTGAAAACCCCTCTCTCTATATCTTAGGGGTTGTAAGGGTTATAAAGGGGACTTAGGATACATTAATGTGTCCTAGGACTGCTTAGAATCCCTACGATTGCTTAGGACCCATTACCATACACTAATGAATTGTAAGGAATACTAAAGGATCATAAGTGGTTTTAAGGGGTCATATGACACATTAACGTTTCCTAGAACCCCTTATGAGCCCTTATGACCCTTCACAACACCTAATATATATGGTAAGGGGTCCTAAGGGTCATAAGTGGTCCTAGGACACATTAATGTGTCCTAAGATGCCTTATGACCACTTATGTCATTGAAGATCCCTCTCTACATTTTAGGGGTTGTTAAGGGGTCTTAAGGGGTCCTAAGAGACAATAAATTTTCCTAGGACCCCTTATGAACCATTGCGAGCCTTTACGAACCCTAAGATGTATGGTAAGGGGTCTTAGGACATGGTAATGTGTCTTAGGACCCCTTATGACCCCTTATGACTCTCTAGGACCCCTCTCTCTACATCTTAGGGGTAACAAGGGTTGTTAAGGGGTCCTAAGCGGTTGTAAGTGGTATTAAGGGGTCTTATGACATATTAGCATGTCCTAGAACCCCTTATGAGCCCTTAGGATCCTTTACTACCCCTAAGATGTATGATAATGGGTCCTAAGGTGTCCTAAAGGGTCATAAGGGGTCCTAAGACATAGTAATGTGTCCTAGGACCCCTTATGACTCCTTAGAGCCCTCAAATAACCCTCTCTCTAAATATTAGGGGCCATAGGGTTGTTAAGGGGTCCTAGTACACATTAATGTTCCCTTAGACCCCTTAGGACCCTTTACCATACACTAATGAATGGTAAGGGGTCCTATGGTTTTTTTGGTGGTCTTAAGGGTTTCTAGGAAATATTAACATGTCCTATGACACCTTATGACCCTGTAGGAACCTTTACGACCCCTAAGATGTATGGTAAGGGGTCCTAAGGTGTTCTTAGGGGTCATAAGGATTCTCTCTCTCCCTCTCTCTCTCTGTCAACATGGTTAAACACACATTTAAATTACCAAAATAACCATAGCATAAAAAATACAATGAGAAATGATCATGCGTAAGTCAAGGGCTTAAGGTTACAATCAATAGTCCACTAAGAATCATGTTGAAGATAGTGTGCTAATTCCTAAAATTTGGTTGTCTGAAAATTCCTAAAAACCCTCAAAATCTAGAATCTTTATCTTAACTCCTATGAAGCTGAAACCCCTCTCAAACATCCTTGAATTATATACATAAAATGTAACTTAAGTATAAGTATGTAAATTATACTTAAATGTTACATTTTATGTATTGTCCTAGTGCTAAAATTGGTGGGGCAGGGCCTTTCTCTCTCTCTCTCTCTCTCAAGCCTTTTCTTAATGTTACATAGCACCTATCCACTATAATGTGTACATGCTATAGTATGCATGCCCTATAGTGTGCACAAACTATGACTTTGATTTCCCAAGCCTTAGGCTCAGGAAATCCAAGCCATAGCGTGTGCACACAATAGCTCGTATGCCCTATTGATTTTGGGGGGCCAAAAACAAATTTGGCACCTTTTTGGTCTCCTATCTTTATGCATATACCCTGTAACCATATCCTTCTCACCATAAAAATATCTTTTCTACTCTCTACATAGCAACATAGCCTCATTTTCTACCTTCCAAGGAACTTGTTTAACTATAATCTTGTGACACTCTACAACTCTAATAGATTCTCTCTCTCTCTCTCTCTCTCTCTCTCTCTCTCTCTCTCTCTCTCCATACAATAATCCCTCAATTTGTTCCAATGTAGATTCAATCTCTTTACCACTCCCATTCAATTATACTCTGAAATCTCATATGGTAATCCCTCTGCTATGTCTATCTATAGAGTCTATGTCTATCTATAGAGTCTTCTATTCCACATTTTTCTCATGTATCTTTGGTGGCATTTCTAATCCCGCAAAATCTCCTCCACGTACATAATTGTCTCTCACTTATCTTTTATTCCCTTCTCCCTTTCAACTGTTCCAACTTATAAACTGGCCCCCCAAAAATGATTACAACCAATTTTAGAAAAACTAAACTAGTTAAGAAAGAAATTTAAGTTTTTCACAATGCTCCTACATCAGACTCTTGAGGAGACAAAAGAAAAGCTCCACTTCAACTTGTCTTCTATGCAACCCTTTCTCATATTATTACTTCACCACAACCTCATCCTTCCTTATTGCTGCCCCATTTTTCTTCCATTGATGTCTTTGTCGATTCCCCTTATCAAGGTTGGTTTACTCTACTAATGATGGTTTACTAAGAGGGGAGTGAATAAGAAAATATTGAAACTTAACACTTTAAAACTAAACCTCTAATTCAACTCGGTGATTCAAATAACAACAACAACCAAAACTTGTAAATACTTCATAAACTTGATGAACAACATATAGTATAAGAAAATAACATTCAAAGTTATCAAGTATCACATGTAAAACCATTTTTAATGAGGAAAACCAATTTGGGAAAAACCACCATGGGAATTATCACCCACAAAAAGAAATACTTTTCTGAAGTATGCTCGGTTAAGAACCAATCCGGTTAAAGATTACAATGCACATTTGTTATATGTGACCCTGTTAGGGGATTTACCTTAGATCTATTAAGATATTCACCCTTTTAGGAGTGTCCTAGTTAGAGGGCTTAAACATTCATCCTAGAATGTTACCTTTCTCAAGGATTTACAAAAGGACTTGTTATGTCCACTCGGTTAAGAGATTTTCTGTTACAAATATTAGTAAGAAACAATTTACTAATTTGACCTATGATTCTGCAACTATTCTTTTCTTGATTAGATCCCCTTTTTACTCTCTAAAACTTATTGGCATCCACAACTCATCAGTCTCTCCTCTAGAATGGTTCTCTAACTCTTTCACTACTCTGCTCGGTAGCTCTTCAACTATTCAATTCGCCAACATCTCTGTATAAACATACAAACTCATCAATATATAGGCCTCTATTTTACCTCTTAATCATATTGAGTAGGTTTCCCTTTAATTTTTCTCATCCATGAGATCATCTCATATGAGCTGATACAATATATTTGCAACTCGGTTAGGCTGTTAACCTTTCCTTGTGACTTGCACTTTTCTTGGAACTCACAAATTTCTTTTTGCCACTTAAGCTACATCTCAGATTTTGAACTTGAATTTTCATGACTGTAGATATTGTTAAAAACTTTCCCTTCATCCTTAGCATCTTCTTGATCTATGTGCCTTCACATTAAATTCATTCTGCTCCTTGAATCCAATCTCTATTCAAACTCTGTTCTGTTCTTGGTGACTTCAGTGACTATCTTCACTCGGTGTCTGACTTTTCTCAGTTACCAACCTTTCTTGGTAACTGAATTTTCTCAATTTTCAAATTCGCTCTGTGATTGTCTTTTGTTTGCTCGTCCAAAAAACACTTCATTTCTCAGTAACTAGGTTGTTTCGTTTACCGAATTGACCTCTCTGCTTTACTAACTTAACAACATCAAATATTAAGTAAAAAAAAATATACCAATAGTACCTTATCATTGTCTAATCTTTATTATCTGCCCAATTAGGTTCCTCTCCGATTGATATGGAAACTTAATATAAACCAGAAATCAATTTCTTGACATCAATGAAAAAATAAAAACTGATCTGTATTCTTATGAGCTTGATTTTCCTCACCATTACTATCACTTTGTTAATAATCTCCCTCTTTGGAATTAATGATAATACTATCAATTGATGATGGTATACTCTGATCTCTCTGTTTAGTCTCTTCTCTCTCTTAGCTTGTTCTTCCTCTTTGCCTTCAATCACATTCTCCCTCTTACATGTAGTCTCCTTTACTTATATTTATCACTTTCTTCTCCCTTATGTATTCATCAATTACTTACTGTACTTCTCCCTCTTTGACAACAATGCCAAAGAACCATACTCCCAAAATCTTATTCAGGGAGGGAATCATACCTTGCATGTACTAATTTATCTTTGCATACATAAATCCTCTCACAATTTCAGGCATCACTTAAAGTCTGATCACTTAGCATGAACTCAAAATTCAAATATTCTAATATGTCCTAGAATTGATGCAACATGCCTCTTGCATTAATGAGTGTTGGATAGGGGTAGGGCCCCTAATTTACCTCTGAGATACTCAAAATCATCCTTCGCTAGTGGTTTGGTAAATATGTTAGCAAGCTGTTCTTTTGAATTCACATATTCCAACATTACAAGCTTGTCTTGTACTTGCTCTGTCAAGTAATGATACTTGATAGATATGTTCTTGGTCTTTGAGCAGATTACCATATTCTTTGATATGTTTATATCACTTGTATTGTCATAATAGATAGTGAATGGATCATTGATATCTTCTTGCATACCTTCTAGCAATTATTTGTTCCACACAATATTTGCACAATTCATAGCTACAACAACATACTCAGCCTTGGTAGTAGATAGTGATATAAAGGTTTATTTATTTCTTAGCCATGTAACTAGTCTTTCTCCTAGAAAGAAAGCTCCTATACTTGTACTCTTTATGTCATCAATGTTTCCAGCCCAATCCACATCAGTATAGACTTTCAAGTCAAAGCCTCCTCCTTTATTGTATAGTAGGCCAAAATTGTCAGTGCCTTTCATATATCTAAAAATTCTCTTAACTAAAGACATGTGTTTCCTTTAGATCAAAAGAAAACTTTGCAATAATTCCTACTGCATGAGCAATATCGGGTTTGTTGTGCATTACATATTGCAACTTACCAATCACTTTGTAGAGTGTCCCATTGATTTCTTGTGACTCATCCTCTTAAGATGACTTGCAGCCAATGACCATCAGTGTTTCAACTAGTTTTGATTCATCCATACCAAAGTTCTTTAGGATCTCCTTAATATATTTTGATTGTGTAATATAGATCCCATCCTTTACCTATTGAATTTGAAGTCCAAGAAAGAATTTAATCTCTCAAATCATAGACATTTCAAACTCCTTTCTCATCTCCTCAGCAAAAGATCTACACAATGTGTCATTTACTCCAAAGATAATGTCATCAAAAAATATATCAACAATTAAAACTTTGTTATTACTATCACATTTCATATACACATTTTTTTGTCACTAGTTCTTTGAAATCCTATTTTGATTAGATATGAATGCAATATTTCATACCATGCTCGGGGTGCTTGTTTCAAGTCATACAGTGCTTTGTGCAATTTGCATACCATGTCTCAGTTAGTATTCTCAGCAAAGCTTTCAGCTTGTTCAATATATACCTCCTCTTCAAGAATACCCTTGAGAAATGCAAACTTAATATCTATTTGCTAAACTTTGAATCCCTTATAAGCCACATATGCTAGTAGAATCCTTACTCCTTTTAATCTAGCAATAGGTTTAAAATTTTCACCATAGTCAATTCCTTCTTCTTGTGCATACCCCTTGAAAACTAATCTTACTTTATTTCTAATTACAATACCATGCTCATTCAACTTGTTTCTGAAAATCCACTTAGTACCGATTACATTCTTATATTTTGGCCTCAGTACCAAAGTCAATGTATTATTTTTTTGAATTTGATCTATCTCTTCCTTCATTGCTTTCATCCAATCTTCACTTTTTAATGCATCTTTTACTTTTCTCAGTTCAAGTTCAGATATCAAACATGTGTTTTCTCTTGCCTTACTTCTTTTCAGAACTCCAACAGACTTGTCTCCAACAATTTTACCGGGTGAGTGGTGTCTTTTTACATACTTTTCCAACATAGGCTCTATAGCCATTGGTATCTCTTCATTTCCATCATTCGATGGAAGCTCTCTCTACTCATCTTCTTCCTTAGTTTGTTCTTTCAGTAAGGTGTCAGGAATCTTGGTTTGTACATAAAAAAATATTTTCTATTCCTTGAGTTCCTTCTTGCTGTCTTCATCATCCTTCTCTGCAAATTCATCAATCCTGACATTTGCACTTTCTACAATTTTGTTAGTATTCTTATTCAAAATTTTTTGGGCTTTTCTCTTAGTAGAATATCCCAAAAATATTCCTTCATCTCCTTTAGAGTCAAATTTACCATCTCTTTCATCTTTATGAATATAACATCTACTTCCAAAAACTTTGAAGTAACTTACATTCAGTTTGTTTCCATACTAGATCTCATAAGGTTTTTTGTTAGGTCCCTTCTTCAGTTGTACTCAGTTAAGTGTATATGAAACAATCCTGACTTCTTCTCTCTAGAAGGTTTGATAAATTTCATTCTCAATCATCAGTTTTCTTGCACAATCCACAATGGATATGTTTCTCCTTTCAGGTATACCATTTTGTTCTGGTGTTCTTAGTGTAGACATCTACCTCTTTATATCGTGTTCATTGTAGAATAGTGTAAATTCATCAGATGTAAAATCTCTGCCTCTATTAGATCTCAGACATTTCAGTTGTATCCATGTTTCTTTTTCAACTCTAGCCTTGTACCACTTAAAAATTTAAAATGCATCAAGTTTTTATTTTAAAAACATAACCAACATTATTCTAGAATAATCATCAACAAACAATATGAAGTATCTATCTCCATAGTAGCTTTGTGTTCTCATGGGACCACATAGGTCGGTGTGTACCAATTCCAATATACCTTGTGTAGTATAGGTTTTTCTTGTAAAGATAAATTTACTCATCCTACCTACTTGACATCCCTTACACATTACATTCTGAAGTTTGTCTAGACTTGATAGACCTCTTACTCTGTTCTTCTTACTCGGTTTGATTAAGTTGTCAAAATTAACATGACATAGCCTTTTGTGCCATAGCCACACATCTTCAATCTTAGCAAATAGACAACTCTTTATGGATGTATGAAGGTAGAATAAGTTACCTTTATATTGACCTCTGGTAGCAATCAAACTTCTCTTCTGATCAAATACTTTAACCTTCTTGTTTTGAAATTCCAGTCAGTGACCTGTATTATTTAACTGTGCCACACTCAAAAAATTGTATTTCAGGCCTTCAACCCAATAAACATCATCACACTTAGTATTGTTCAGAAAAATTATAGAACCTTTCCCCTTCATTGGATATGGGGAAACATTTCCAAATCTAACATTACCACCATTATGCTCTTTCAAATTAATAAAATTATCAGTATCACCAGTCATGTAGTGTGAGAAACTGCTGTCTATAATCCATGTATCATTTTTACTTACTTGTGATATTAGGAAATTTTCTTCAATGTACCTTCATTAGACTCATCTTTAATAGCAACATAAACAAATTCTTCTTCTTCATCATCAATGTCATAATTAGATGATCCTCCTTCAATAATGTAGCATGCTTTCTTTCCTTTATTCTTAAAATCTCTGAATCTTCTAAATTTGTTATCAGTCGTATTGTTGTGTCTATTATCTTTCTTATCATTATTGTCAGGAAAATTAGAAGCTATGTGACCAATCTTATTGCATGAAAAATATTTCAAAGGTATCTTACCTCTGTACTTTCCTTTACCTCTCAGTAGTCTCCTAGCCAATAATGCTTCAAATTCAACTTCATTATTTTCATGTTCAACTTATAGATCTTCAAGCTCACTCTTACACTATGAAATCTTTCACTAAAACTACTTGCATATCCATCACCACATCTAGAATATCCAGACTTCCCAATAGTCAAAGATGATTTGAATGCACATTCAATATTAGAAGTAGCAAGCAAACTATTATCAAAATACTCAGCTCAAAAGTAGTTATCTTACCGATTATAACATCCAAAGTAACAACCATCCATGGAATGGATCTCAGCTCTTGAATATCAGACACTCAGATGACATAGATATGTAGTAGTGTTATAAGCATCTTTCTTGTAACATATTCTTCATTAATGGTTCCCCCAACACCCCTAATAACAATAGCAATCTCCTTTAGACTTGTGTTGTATGCTATAATGTTTTCTCCTTCTTTCATTCTCATTGATTCAAACTTTCATCTTAATCTTTTAGCCTTAGCTTTTTGAACATGTTGATCTCAACAAAAAACTAGTGTAAGCCTATCCCACATCTGCTTAGCAATATCAAAACCTTCTAAATCATTTAAATCTAGGTTGGTGAGAGTAGAAGCTATCTCTATCATCACTTGTGTATGATATTGTCTTTCTCTTATCTGCTCAAGTGTCAAAGGACCAAACGGTGGAGGTGAGTAGTCATTTTCAAGATGATTCAATGTTATATCCAATACCAGACATGTGAAGCATCATTCTAATATTCCATGTAGAAAAGTTATTCCTATTCAACTTCGATGCTTCCCTATTATACATCTTTGGATCTTTAACTCAAGTAACTTTAAAATTATATTCTTAGAGCACTATATTTGATACCAATTGTTAGTTTACTGAGATGGGTGGTGAATCAAAAAACATTGAAACTTAACACTTTAAAACTAAACCTCTGATTCAATTCGATGATTCAAATAACAACATCAACCAAAACTTGTAAATACTTCATAAACTTGATAAACAACATATAGTATAAGAAAATAACATTCAAAGTTATCAAGCATCACATGTAACACTAAATTTAATGAGGAAACCCAATTTGGGGAAAACCTCTATGGGAATTGTCATCCACAAAAAGAAATACTCTTCTGAAGTATGCTCAGTTAAGAGCCAATCCGGTTAAAGATTACAATGCACATTTGTTAGATGTGACCCTGTTAGGGGATTTACCTCAGATCTTTTAAGATCTTCAACTTGTTAGGAGTATCCTGGTCAGAGGGCTTAAATATTCATCCTAGAATGTTACCTTTCTTAAGTATTTACAAAAGGACTTGTTAGGCCCACTCAGTTAGGAGATTTTTTGTTACAAATATTAGTAAGAAACAATATACTAATTTTACCTATAATTCTACAACTATCCTTTGCTTGATTAGATCCCTTGTTCGCTCTCTAAAACTTACTATTAGCCACAACTCATTAGTCTCTCCTCTAGATTGGTCCTCCAACTCTTTTACTACTCTTCTCGGTAGCTCTTCAACTATTCAATTCGCCAGAATCTCTGTATAAACATATAGAATCATCAATATATATGCCTCTATTTTGCCTCTTAATCCTATTGAATAGGTTTCCCTTCAATTGCACTCAACCGTTAGATAATCTCATATGAACTATTATAATGTCTTTTCAACTCAGTTAGGCAGTTAACCTTGCCTCATGACTTGCACTTTTCTTGGAACTCACAACTTTCTTTTTGCCACTTAATATACATCTCAGATTATGAAATTGACTTTTCATAACCGTAGATCTTGTAAAAAAATTCACCTTCATCCTTAGCATCTTATTGATCTTTGTGCCTTCGCATTAATTCATTCTTCTCCTTGAATCCAATCTCTTTTCAAAATTTGTTCTGTGCTCAGTGAATTTGATGACTATCTTCACTCGGTGTCTGACTTTTCTTGGTTACCAACCTTGCTCAATAACTAACTTTTCTTTGTTTTGAACTTCACTTGGTGACTCTCTTTGCTTTGCTTGACTGACAAACACTTCACTTCTCGATAACTAGGTGTTGGAATTATATTGGAATGATGTACTAAGAGGGGAGGGGTGAATCAGTACCTCTAAAACTTTTCTTGGTTAGCCCATTAACCCTTAATCATTAGTTTGTAAATTATCTTATCTAACTGTTCATCTTACTTTTATGCATATGCAATCATATCATAAGTTCTTTTAGAATGTAACCATAACAGAAACATTCATGAAAATAGATAACACATGACACAAGATATGATATCGCAGAAAAATCCTATTAGGAAGTAAAAACTACGGTGGCGATTGTTACCCACAAGACTTCACTATCTGCAGATAAGAAGGGGCCGGTTAAGGCTTACAATTGGTCACTTCTGATGACCTACCCTGTTAGGAGTATTAAAGTGGAGATCTGTTAAGATCTACTTCATTTGAAGCTTTAGAAACACTGTTAAGAGATTTGGAAAGAACGGTTAAGTCCGCCTTCTACTAAAGGATTTTAGATGTGATGCACTTGTTAGAATGCAACTACATAAGTCTTTAATCTGATGATATATGCAATCTTCAATTGCTGATAACAAATCCAATTAATCTTCTTACATATAAGTAATCATCCTTCCATGATTGAATAATACCTTTATCTACTCGTCGGTAGCCTCTGTGTGTTCTTGATAACTGATGTATTCTGTTTCTGACCTTTGCATGAATTCTACCTTCTTCTCCTTAGATTCTCTACGTGGCTATCAAAAATAATGAATTCATTACTCACAATTGAGTTTGAACATCTATTTATACTAAATTAGGCTCAATTCTTGAATCATGCATCACAAGTTAACTCTAGATCCAAGGTTTACAACTTGACCTTGATCTTTAGTTAGATATGTTTTAG
>MU224171.1:3868886-3893773 GCA_018584345.1 Thuja plicata
GCTATCATCTCTTGGTAGGCACATTCATCTTTTTTAGACAACTGAACCACTCCATCAAGCACAAGTACTTTTCCATATGATGATGACTGCAACCAGAATATCAAACAATGCTATTAAGTGGATTGAATGCACCTAATACAATCCAGAAAGAAAAACAAAGTTTAAACTTGAAATAGGGGACATGACAAACTATGGTATTAATGAAGCCTATTCAAATTATAACAGACCTGAAAAACCATTACATCTTGATATTCTAACTTTCCCTTCAACAATACCTTCTCAACGTTAAGTGAATGTGCCTCCCCTGGAAGGAAAAATAAAATCACAAAGCCAAGAGTTCAAGGTGCCAGCTAATAATACAGTTGTTTTGGACTTTCAGATTTATAAAAGATATTAAAACTTGCTACTGATTTATTTTCAAAAAATTGCAAAAATCATATGAAAACTTCTAAAAATCTCTGACAAGTTTAACACTTGTACAAAAGCAAGGGCATGGACTAACAAAATTAACACTAATACAAAAGACAAGGAATTTGAATTACAAGTTCCAGATAATTATTATATATGAAACATACTAACATGCTATTTGCAAAAAAAAGAATAAAACCTTTAAGAGACATACAACATAATCAAATTATATCTGATGACAATGGAAACAACCTTTATAATTATTTTAAATACTAGTAATCGTTCTTCAGATCTATCAGCCCTTCCTAGCAGTGAAACTTGTTTAGAATTGTTTTTACAACCAAGTGAAAAAATTCTCCAACAATATTAAAAACTAGCATACTCCTACACATGGACAAGAGGTACCTTATCTTTGTAGTAGCCACTACTGCCTCAAATATTCCCAACCAAACATTGCATTGTTCATACTATTTTAAGTTGAATTAATTATGCATTATCTACCATCTGTTTACCTCTAGCACCTAAAACATGACAATGTAAATCTTGCATTTTTATATTATACCTTAAAATTACACTTTGACATATCTCTCTTTGTATCTCAAATGACCACAATAACCAAACATTATACCTACATGCATTTTAGGATGTTTGTTAATATCTTTCCCAACCACCTGCAGGTACTTCAGGATATTCATTTAGATCTTTCACAACCAACTCTAGTCAAATATGCCCACACTAAAATGATCTAAATATGTCCACATTAGAATGATCCTATGATGGTGGACCACCTAGAGATGTGAACACATACATGCAATAGTATTGCACACAAACATGCTGTTTCTTATGCAATTGGGCTAAGAGGGCGAAGGTCTTAGAATTGATGGCTAAGGTGAGATCACGTGTTATCATGATTGATTATGATTGTGATGATTTTATTATACAGATGTTTCATCATTTCCTTGTTACAAACTCATCATTTCCTTGTTACAAACCTCTAAGAGAAATCTCTATAATATAATATAGAGAAATCATTTACAAACCCATCAATAATATATATATATATATTTTAAACAAAAATTAGTATTGGTCACTTTTTTGACATTCTAATATCAGTAGTTTTGACGAGAATGCTATGTTTGACGTCGATGGCGATGAACATTGGTCGAGAAAATGAGACATTATGTATGATGTTTTGATGTGATTGCTATGTGTTCGACGTTGATTTCGGCCAACTGTCATCAATAAAGCGACACACTGTGTTTGATGTTTCGATGAGACTGCTATATGTTCGACGTTAATTGCGACCAAAGGTGGTCAGAATTTTGGCGAGCATTGGCCGCTTAGATAAAAGGTTTGATCTGCAATTCTTCCAGCTTCAAGCAATTTTTTCAGTGAAGATTCAGTCGATAATTCAACCACTAAGTAGGTCGATATGTCGACGATGGATTTTCCTGTCGAATAAGCGATGAAAAAAGTTTGACAACAGTTATAGTCGTCTATGCGACCAATGGGTGTCGAACATTCATCTATTCCTCGTTGAAAAATAGGGTAAAATTTACTAGCAAATATTGGTCTTTTGATGAGTTAGATTAGATTTATGTGATGACATCACTTATGTTCTTTGATTTATTACTGATATATAAATGTGTCTCAATGATACTAAGTGAATATGAAAAATGTATGTTTTTGGAATTTTCTTTATGCAAATATATGTATGGATGCACTTAGGATGTAAAAGTAAATGCAATTCTTGAATGATTTGTTTTTGTATTTTCTCTTTCTCATTTATGAATGCAGAATGTATGCCATGGATATGTAATGACATTGATATCAGTAATATAGATTAAGTAATTTTAACTTGGATTTTAGATGAACCAGGAAATCATTTTGAGCTCATGTCCTTTATGCTATTCTTAAAAATGAATCATGCAATCTATAAATGCATCTACATGCAGACTCTTAGGACTGTCACTAATTTGTATACATTGTAGCATTTTTATCATCATTGGGCGATTTTGTAATGGACATCACCTGATAGTAAAATTGTCACTAATACCCACTGGTATCATGAAAGTATCAATACTATGTGTATTGGATGCAATGTCAGAAATAAAATTAAGCATCAAGGAATAGAAGCCAGGATGACAAGTCAGTTATCTCCTTTTACTATTAAGAATCAGGTTCTGTTCAAGTGTAATGTAAGATACGTGACCCACAATGAATTTGAAAATTCATATCCTTGGGTACATAGTGTGTCGTGCACCTTACTGAGAATCTGATTTAGAAAATAGACAAGGAAATTGGTTCAACCTCACCATAGTTTACACATAATGAGGATCAAGATATATGCAACTATCCACTCATGTTGGTAGCCCTTACCATAAACATCCAAGTTAGGTTAAATTTATAGGATCATTGAAACAATCACCATATGCAGAAAACCAAGAAAACATTATGCCCCCTATCCTTGCAATTCTTTGTCTTTGAATAGACATCATGGAGTAACTCGAAAGACATAAAAATCACCAATTGATAATCAATCAAAAAAAATTTATAACATCTTAGAAGCCCCTAGTTTGAAACATCATGGGAACATGAAAGAGTGATAGTCAAACCAAGATCAATCTATGTGTTTAAGTAGTATTGATAAATACTGTGGATTCATTTTTTCAAGTGCAATAGAGATTCATAAATCAGAATTTGGAATCAACAAATATGTTTTCCATGTCTGAGTATATGAGATTAACATTATCAACAATTGCAATCCAATGTAGTGTTTAGGAACACTGGTTGATTAAAGTGTTGAGAAACACTAGTACGCTTAAAGTGTTTGATTAAAGTGTTGAGAAATACTAGTATGATGTCTATTGCAGGTAGGTGGTGTTGAAGAAACACCTTTGTTTGTGATAGTGAAATTTTAATGAAAGTATTTAGAAATATTGTTTTGAGAGGCAAACCATCCTAGAAAATAACCTAGGACAACCTAGCAGACACAAAGTAAACATGCTAGCAAAGATGCCCCCAGTGCAGAATGACTATTCCAAATATGCAAATGCAGACCAATCCCAGTCAAGGATAGGACATTTATAAGGAATCAAAGTCAACCAATAGCACAAGTATGATCATGAAGGATTAGTATCAGAAGTGCATTGATAGATGGAGCACATTGTACGAGTGATGCTTGTTTGCCAGGTTTACACCACTTGGCAGAGCTTTTTATTTTTGCTACCAAGATGCCTGTTTGCCAGGTTTTCGCCAAGGCACTTTTCTCTTTTTCAATATTTTTGTTCGTTTTTCTCTTTTTCAATTTTTTTGTTAGTATCAAGGCACCTGTTTGCTAGGTTTTCACTAAGAATACCCTTTTTTAGGACTATTTCCACTATTTTTGGATTTCTTCAGGATCAATTTTTTGAGAATTTTTATTGCACGGGCTCTGCTAGCTAGTATCAAGCGTAGAAATGCTTCAAATGTAGAATATTGATGGGATTAGGAAGAACATCTCCCTCAGGTGTAGCTAACTAATATGCTCCCCAAAAGTTGCAGTAATGACATAAGGCCCCAGTCAGTTGGGTTCAAACTTTCCTTTTTGTTCTGTATTCAGCTGGTTTTTAGGATTGTATTTTAGAATGAGATCCCCCACTTGAAATTGTCATGGTTTTCCCTTTTTATTGTACCCTTTTGACATTCATTTTTGGTACACTTTGAGATGGTAAAACGCTTGTTGTATGCACTCATCAAGGAGTTCTAGTGCATTAATCCTATCAATGCGGTATTGTTTGTTAGTAACAAGACCTTGGAGAGATACCCGCAAAGATGGAATTCCTACTTCAATAGGAAGCACTGCTTCTGCACCATAGACTAGAGAAAATGGTGTGGCACTAGGTGGTGTTATAATACTTGTTTTGTAGTCCCATAGTGCCAAATTTAGTTACAAATGCCAATCTCTGCCAAACTTACTCACAGTTTTGTGTAAGATTTTAAGAATGTTGTTGTTTGATGCCTTAGCTTGTCCATTACCTTGAGGATAATAGATTGAAGAACAATGCTGAGTGATGTGAAACTATGTGCAACGGTCTTCGATGTCTTGGTTTTTAAACTGACCCCCATTGTCTGTTACAATAGAAGAGGGTATCCCATACCTACAAATAATGTAGTTCAAGATGAACATAGCCACCTTTTTTTCCAGTGGCTTTGATTAGCAGAACTGCCTCAACCTACTTAATGAAATACTCAGTGGCCATAATGATGTAATTGTGGCCACTTGAAGAATTAGGAAAAATTTGTCCAACCAAATCAAAGACCCATTGCTGAAATGACCAATGTGTTATAAATGGTATGAGTTATCTAGCAGGAGAATGGATGAGATTTCCATGTTTTTGGCATTTGTGACATGTTTTTGAAAATATAACAACATCATTTTCCATCGTGGGCCAGTAATAGCCAACTCTTAGTAGTTTTTTAGCTAGTGAAAAGCCATTTGAGTGCGATCCACATACACCTTCGTGAACCTCTTTTAATGCGCGATCTGACTTTTCTTGTTATAAACACCTAAGAAGTGTACCATCGAGACCTCATCTATATAAGTTATTATTAATGAGGACATAATGCAATGCTGCCCTAATTAAGGCCCATTTTTCATTCCTTGATAAGCCATTTTTCAAGTCTTCAACCAGTTGTTTATAAGGCACATTCTTCTCATCTTTAGTCTGATAATCTCCATTTACTTGGTTAATAATAAGTTGAGAGTCACCATACACATGTAACTCTATGATCTTCCATTCCATAGCTAATTTAAGACTATTCACTAATGCTTCATATTCAGAAATGTTATTTGTGCACAGGAACATTAATTTGTATGCCTTGGGTATCTTGTAACCTTGAGGAGTGATGAATAGAACTCCTGCTCCAGATCCTTATTTTGTAAAGGAGCCATCAAAATACATCTTCCATGGATGTTTAGTTAAATGCATGATCATTTCATTAGGAAATTCAATTATCAAAGGTGTGTCATCTTGCAAGGTTGAATTAGGACCCACTTTGCTAGCCTTCCTGTTAATGCTATTTTGCTTAAGAGATATTTAAGAGGATCTATCTTTGCAATAAGCTTTACTATATGTGACAACATATAATGTCTCAATTTCTGTGATGTAAAGACAATTTCTAAGAAATATTTTTCAATTATACTATAATTGAGTTCGTAAGACACCAGAGTCCTAATGATATAGTAGATTTCTCTTTCCTTTTTATTTTCATCTTCTTGAGCCAACAATACTCCCAGCGATGTAGCCATAGCTGAGATATATAGGAGTAATGGATTTCCATGAATATGTGCCATGAGAATGGGAGGAGTAGCTAAGTAATCCTTTAATTCTTTAAAGTTTTTTTCACAATAATCATTCCATTTAAAGTTAACACCTTTATGTAGCAGTTTAGTAAAAGGTTGTGCTCTGTCTGCTAGTTGTGACATAAATCTCCTGATGGATTGGAGTCTTCCTTGTAGCATCCTCATTTGACTAATATTGTGTGGAGGTGACATTTCTAGTATAGAGTTTACTTTTTCAGGGTCTACCTCAATTCCTTTTGCTGATACAATAAGCCCTAGGAGCTTCCCTGATTGGATTCCAAAGGCACACTTTTTTTGGATTAAGCCTGAGTTGAAATTGTTCCATGCAATCTAGTATCTTTCTTAGGTATTCAATATGAGTAGCCATTTTTTTTTACTTGGCTAAGGTATCATCCATGCAGTCCTCCATATTCTTGTGTATCATATCGTAAACAATGGTTGTCATAGTTCTTTGGTATGTAGCATCAACATTATTTAATCCAAATGGTACGACATTCCAAAAAAAATGACCCCCATGCGGATGTGAATGTTGTCTTCTCTTGGTCCTTAGGAGAAATCTTAATCTGGTTATATCATGAGAATCCATCCATGAGTGAGTACATCTGATAGCCTGCTGTTAGGTCTATAATAATATCAATGTTTGGTAGTGGAAAATCATCTTTAGGACATGATTTGTTTAAGTCTCTAAAGTATGTGCAAATCCTGATAGATTTATCTATTTTAGATACTAGTACCACATTAGAAATCCATCCTGCATAAGTGATGACTCTTATGAATCCAAGTTTCAATAATTTTTCTAGCTCTGCTTTCACTAGTAATGCAACATGCGAATGCATCTTTCTTAATTTCTATTTCATGGGTTTTATCCCGAGAGCTATAGATAAATGATGCATTATTAATTTAGGATTAAGTCTAGGCATATCAATGTAAACCATGAAAATAATCACACCAATTAATTCATCATAATCTTTGATAGTTATCTTACTCCTTGAGTCAATGGTTTGTTCTGAAAGTCCCAACTTCTTTATTAGATTGAGAGTGCATATTTTCAACCCTGTGCCTCCATCTATCAATACATGTGTGACATAGGATTTGTGAATCAAGACTTCAATGTGTATGGGTTGGTTATGTGGATGAGTCAATGAATTTTTGATGCAAGGAGGGTAAGGAGATGGGGCGTGAGGCTCACCCAACTACCAAACTAGCTTGCAGACACAATGCATAAGCAAAACAACATAGTGAAAGAAGCAAACACAGATATCCTTTATATTAACTTGATCAAAATAATTACATGCCGGGATGTAAGGCCTTCTTGGTTTTGGCCATATATTCAATGAATTACAATAAGATATTCATACAACAAAGATCATAGACCTTCAATCTCAATATCTAAACATTTGCTTTCTTTCTCTTAGAAAATGATACCTAAACTAAGAACATACAATCAAATATATACAAGAGCCCAACAAGGAAGTCGACACTCAAATACATAAGAGAAACCCAGATTTAGGTCCACATAGATCCCAAAGCCATCAAAATTAACTGAAGAAGTCAGCTAAAGATCCAACTCCTAAAATAAGCACCTCGGTTAGATGAACACCTAAAATCAGCAACTGTCGGTAAAGCATAACCGAGCATCAGAAAACTTGTCAATAAGGACATCACCAAAACATATCGGTAAAGCATGACCAAAACCTTTTGGTAAAGCATGATCGAGAGATAGAGACAAACACTCATGAGAAATAGAACCCGAGTGACAGAGAGCAAAACTAAAGAACTAAAGCAAACATATTTTTGGTTGTGCAGGATTGCCAATGACCCAAGATGGTCCTGCATCAAACACCTGGGGTTACAAGAAATGATTCTCTAAATCATGTATCAGGTCCAACCTAAAATGAATCCAACTTAGATTGAGAAATCCAAGAAGAGTCCTCAATTGGTCTGTTCTTCCACTTTACCAGATACTCCATGCATTCCTTTCCTCTTGTACTTTTGCTAATTCTCTGTTTTAGAATCTTTTCAACTTCCTCTATCTGATTCTTAGGATAATCACTTGGTACTGTCACTTCTTCATTAGATTCATGATATTCATACATTTCTAAAATATTGAATATAGGTGATATATCCATGTCATCAGGTAATTCAACTTCATAAGCATTTCCACTGTCAAATCTTCTCAGTATTTTGCAAGGACCAAATTTCTTCATCTTCAGTTTACCATATGTTCCAATAGGAAATCTTCCTTTCTTTAGATGAACCATCATTGCATCACCAACTTTAAATGTTTTATGTCTTCTTGATCTGTCTACACCGTCTTTGTACTTCTAATTACTTTTCTCTAGCTTCTATTTTACATCTTCATGCAATGTCTTCATAAATTTTATAAATTCTTCTACTTTAGTACTTCTTTTCTCTTCTCCAACAATATCTCTCAAATTTGATAGACCTCTTAGTTGTGTGCCATGAACAATATCAAAAGGTGTCTTTCCAGTACTCCTATTTACTGAACTATTGTATACAAATTCTGCTTGTGCTAACATCAAATCCCAATTGCCTATTGTGTCTCCAACTAAGAATCTCAACAAATTACCCAAACTTTGGTTTACAACCTCTATTTTTCCATCAGTTTGTGGATGAAATGTAGGACTAAATTTCAACTCACTATCCAACTTCTTCTAAAGTGTTCTCCAAAAATAGCTAACAAAATTACTGTCTCGGTCATAGATGATACTCCTTGCTAATCCATGCAATCTGACAAATTCCTTAAAGAAAAGATCTATTATATGTATTGCATATGATGTTTTCTTACATGGTATGAAATGTGTCATTTGAGAATATCTATCCACAACAAAAAATATAGAATCATTACCTCTTTCTGTCCTAGGTAAGCGAAGAATAAAATCCATGCTGATATCACTCCAAGGTTTCTCAAGAACAGTAATTGGTGTATACAAACCAGTATTCTGACTCACTCCTTTTGCAAATTGACAAAATCTACAAATTCTTACAAATTTCTAAACATCCTTATATAACTGAGGCCAACATACCTCTCCTTCAACAAACTCAATGTTTTATCAATACCAAAGTGTCCAACCAATCCACTACTATGTTTCTCTTTTATCAAATTGGTTCTCATTGATCCTCTTGGTATACACAACTGGATACCTTTGAACAAAATATCATCCTGAATGAAATAATATTCATACTTAATTGATTGATTTGAATTAGGTGCTCTGTGCACTCTCCACTACTTTGAAAAATTAGGATCACTTTCATACAAATTCTTCATGTCATCAAAACCAAGAACTTTAATTCTCATTACATTCAGAAAAGATCTTCTTCTACTCAATGCATCAGCAACTCTATTAGAAACTCCACTCTTATGATTAATCAAAAATGTAAAGCTCTGCAAATACTCTACCCATTTCATATGTCTCTAATTCAACTTATTCTAACTACCCAAATACTGTAAAGCCTTATGATCAGTATATAACACAAATTCATTTTGCATCAAATAATGTCTCCATTTCTTCATAGCTTGCACAATAGCATATAACTCTTGATCATAGACAAAATATTTCCTTTTTGCATCATTGAAATTTTCACTAAAGAAAGCAACATGTTTACCTTCTTGATTCAACACAACTCCAATTGCACTTCCACTTGCATCACATTCAACTTGAAATACCTTATTGAAATCAGGTAAGGCTAACACAGGTAATTTGGCAACCTTCAGCTTCAAAGCTTCAAAAATTTTATTATCTCCATTTGTCCATTTGAATTCTCTTTTGTCTCCTCTCATTGTTTCAGTCATAGCATTACAAACATAACTGAAATTTCTGATAAACTTCCTGTAAAAACTTGCCAATCCATGAAATGATCTTACCTCAGTGACATTTTTAGGTGTAGGCCAACTCAATATAGCTTCAAACTTCTCTGGATCCATCTTCAAACCATCAGCTGAAATGATAAATCCCAAATACACAAGATCTTCTTTCATGAAGGAACATTTCTTCAGATTTATTAGCAACTTTTCTTCTTTTAATCTCTGTGTTGATGAGACTTTGTGACCGGCTTTGCCAACAGAGGTAAGTTGTCATCGGGTACTGGGGTACTGAAAAACTCCACGTGAAGAGGTTTACCGAAGAATGAATTCTCCTAGCCTCTAAGCACCTGGTATTTAGGTCTTGATGGTGCAGGGGAGCTAAGTTGGGCAGGTGACTATTGTTTGAGGGGATAGCTAGTTTTTACTCATCTTCTCCAGACTTCAAACGGGATGGGGTTTCTTGTGAGCATTTGGATTATCAAAGAAAAATCAAAAGATAGATCAAGGTTAGACATACATCTCTAACTATAGTTATGCAATAAGTATTCAAACATCAAACAATGCTCCAATGCAAGAAAACTACACTAAATACTAAATACACATAGAACCAGCAATTCACATGCATTCAGTAGCAAGGGGAGATAAGATCATTAATCTAAAATAAAACATAGGAGCAAACGACATAAGAAAATATACTGCAAAAAATATGTTTGATAACTTTAGAGACTAGAACAACACAAAACATGGCCATAAGTTGTTCCTCCTTCTTTCATTATCTTGAAAACATTCCATCATCACTGGTGAGTACATTCATGGCTCCAAGGGAGCATTCTAAGCTATCGAGAATAACTGATCATTGATCTCCTGAGAATAATTGAAAGTAAAATGCTATATGTTAAGAAATAAAAAATGGTATGCTTTTGTTACTGCTGGACTGCAAAATCATTAATTTCATTGACCCTTGTTATGGCGTTGGACGTCTTATTTATACACAAAGTTTGATCTAAAACTTAGCCTAATGTATCTATACACTTGCCAAATAAAATACATTATCTATGGCCGGTACTACCTGCACCACTTACAATCACCTCAAGATGTATAGAGGTCTGACAAGACAGAAGAAGAAGATAGAGGAGAAATCTAGAAGAATCAGCCTAGAGAAGAGAGCTGCGGTACTTTATGGAAGAAATTTGCTTGTCCTGGTAACCCAGGCTACATGCCTGATAAATGAAAATTGTGGCTCCCTGTCTTTGATGTGCACCATGTAATTAATGTGGGAGTGACACCTCAGGGAAATCATATATTAGAATCATCTCTTCCTCTTGACATATCCTTATCTGGATCACCTACATTCTGACCCTTATTAACTGCTTGACAGTGATTGGTCGGCTCTGGGGAACCTTGACGCAGATTGCTGGGAATGAATACAAAACTTGAACCCAAAATTTTGGAGTCCAGGAGCTTGTGCTCAAAGAATAAAAAATTTGCAAAACTGTACCCTACTGGTGAAAATCTCTAGAAACCAAAGGAATTTATTTCCTTATACTCTTTTGAATGCCTCCAAGATCAGGAGGATTCCATCTTCATCTATCTCCTTTATACAATTCTGGGGCTCTTTGGTCACCTCCAACTGTTCGACCATATCCTGGGCACCCTCTTTAAACTCTACCCCCACCTTTGCTGCATTGTGGGCCTGGAGCATCATGCAAGAGAGACGCAACATCTTCGCTGCGTCAAAATCTCTGGTAGTCCAGAATTGTGACTCCATTATTCCATCAAATTTTCTCACCACAAAATCCATCAGAGCGCATGTCACAGTGCTAAAGGGATTGACTGCCGAAACCCTTGTAACCCGCATATAAATTCAAATAATTTTTAATCAACAGGACTTTACCCTTCAATCTGCTACCAGTTGCTTGCTTGTCTCAATTTTGAGACCAAGTCTAGAGTGTTGGACTCGGAGGAACCTGAAACATTCTTCTCCCAAAATTTATGTATCGGTGATGATATCTTCTCCAATGTTCATTATTTCCTCAAGCTTACTGCTCCATTCTTTATATTTATCTATCTCTCCTTCTCACTGGGAAATGACGCCATTCACCAAGTCCAAAATATTAGTGGCTTAATGGAGGTCTAGGAGTGTGACTGTTAGGAAGTGCCTTATAGATTTGACGTGCTCAGTCACCCATTCATCGATAGCATGCACTTTCTTTTTCATCATTCTCAGCGCGTCTATATCACCCTGCAAAAGTGGTGTTCTAGATGTAGAAGCCTCTAGAGGAATTATGGCTAGAGGCTGCATCAACTCTGTAAGAAGCCTGAGGAGATTAGTGTTTGCTTGTTTTGCCTCCTTTAATTTCTTGTCTTGTTTGTCATACCAAGCCTCAATTGCTCAGCTGGCTTCCTTTAACAAGTTCAACTCTCTTTGTTTTTCTCTCCTCCCCAGAGGAATTTATGTGATTGTATAGTCTTCAACTCTTATTGCTGCCACTTCTACATCTGGGGGTGGCGTTGCTATTACTGTGATGGTACTTCCTCCCAGACCAGTTTGAAGGGTATAGAGGGTCCGAGCCTTCTTAGGCTTCTAAGCCTCTTGGTTTCGGGCCATCATTTAGGCCAGAGAGAGGGGAGCTCTCACTACTACTAGGGCCTTCCTTTTTCTTGACTCTACCAGCCACTGTGGTGGCAGGGTTGGTCTTATGGCTAGGTTCTGGTTATTGGGATTTTCCTCAGGGGTCGGCCACACTTCTTAGACATCTATAGTCTATGTGGACTCCTTTTATCTATTCTATGGATTCCCTATTTCTCCCACCTTAGTGGCATTTTGATCTGTAGCATTAGGGACCCCATCTTACCTGGCACCTGTGGCGTCAGTATCAATAACCTCAGGGTTTTTCCCCATGTCCTATTGCTGCTGGTTTTCTTCGACATTATTTGCCGGGACATTCTCTTTTGATGGCACATATTTTGGAGGGGACGAAGGTGTCTAGCCTGGATCTGACTATTGCACCATTATGAATACCTTTCTGAATGTCACATTTTGGGGTAACTGATCACCCAGAGTAAATAGAGGCATTTGGAGCATGAAGACTGGGGGAACGGTTGCTCCCAAAGGTCTGATTTCCCCAACCATTTTCGGCTGCTCATCTTGTGTTTTCCTTCCCCTTGTCTCAGACCCCGGGACTGGTGTTTCTTCAATACTTGGTATATTTACCAATTCCTGCTCTTTCTCTTGCTCTTTCTCTCGGGCTTCTTCTTCCTAGGCAATTTATTTTTCTTGCCTTTCTCCCTCCCTGGGGATATTTTCTGCCTCTTGTGCTACGATCTCTTCTACTGCCCTCTCGACATCTTCATGCAGATTTACAATATAATCAATCTGGAAGATCTTATCAAAATTATCATGGGGAAGGGAGGCCTCTAGCTGATCCTCTACTTCAGGGATGGAAGGGATAACCTCAATAGGAATGTTGCCCAATTTCCTGGGGTTTACATCTACGCTTGGTGGAGGGTTATCCGCCCTTGGCTTCTTTCTCCTAGTTTGTAGCGGGACCTCAACATCTATGATAGCTGCACTTTCCTCCTCCAAGTTTACCACCCTGCTCATAAGTGTTGCAAGTGACATTGAGCCTGAAGGGAGGGCGGATCCCACCAGAGTAACTAGGAGGCTGAGAGAAAGCCTTGTGCTCATTGTTTTTCTCAGCTACCAGGATGCCTCAAGTTGAGTGGATTTGTTCCATGATAGGGGGTGGAACTAAGGACGAGACCGGGGTCAGGGTTCTCTCCTTTTCTTTCCCCTTGTCTCTGCTTTGTCCTTCTGCTCTAGAGGTCAAAGTGGACCCCAAATAATTAGACCTCAGTGGGTACTTTTCTTGTACACTTGTGAAAAATATTCGTGACTACACTACACAATGCCCTAGATGATGTCCTCAATTCTCAAAATCTCTGGGGTGTCCCAATCCATCGGAGGCAGATCCAAATTATCAATCCCTTGCAATTTGTATGACGGGTCCTCCAAGGGCCCACTATCTAAAAATCCTTTGGAAATGTCCAAAGGTCAAGGTGCTTCATTATCCCTTTGATCATCCTCTCATATTTTTGCTCCTGAACGTCAAAATCATCTTGACAATCTGCCCAAAAATCATCCAAGTGAGGCTCGTTGGGTGTGGATGCCCGGGGCAGTGCTGTTTTTATTTTTCTGAGTGGGTTAAAATTGTTCCTTGCTATGTAGAACTCGGCCAACACCAGACTTTTTAGCTCATTATCAACCTCTTTGGCCGTTGCAAGGCTACAAGAATAATTCTTGCAAGTGATTGGGAACGGGATGGAGGTAACCTTCACTCCATAAAGTGCATGGAGTTCCAGGATTTTCATGCAAAAATCTATCAAAATAATCCTATCCCCACAATGCTTTGGTAATAGGTAGGGCTTTCCAGAGAATTCGGTCACTCGAATATAAGAATGCTAATGAAATTGAATAAAATAATTTTTGTATGTGCTCACCAAGGCCATAGCCTCCTTTGATAGCCAATAACCAACATCCCTAGATGGTATCAAAATGTTATGGTAAGTGAAGGTGTCGTTTACTTGATAAAAATTGGGGACACTGGCTTCCCATTGAATTTGGGGAAAATGGTCTCACAAAGCACTTTGGCGAGGCCTATCCCAAGGATACCCACTGTAACTAAACCCCAAATTATGGGTCTTTGTTGTGGCAGTGCCCATAAAACATATGAAGTCATGTAGAACTTTGATGTTCAATGGATGTTAAGTTGAAAATCTACATGATTAGCACAATGGTTGCGCAGTCAAAATTCTACCCATTGGTGGAGATGCTGTACAAGAAGTAGTACATCCACACTGAAAATCCTGGGCATGTGACTCTCTGAAGACCTGACATAAGAAGATGATACCCGCTTGGATGCTTTCTTTGAAAGCTGTTAAGGGGATCTCCAACTTCATCTTTTTGTAGTCCTTCCTCGGAGTCTTCAGCCATTGGATATAGAGGTGATGCTAGGCTGCTTGTTAGACTATATTGAACTCTTGTAGGGAAGTGGCTTGGGAGATGATGATAGAATTAGAGAACTGGGGGATTCCTAGCCCCGAAGAAAATGTAGCAGCATCGAGAGATACTAAGGGCATTGGGTTGCCCGTTGGAAGGGGAGCAAAAAGTATAACGACCTGGATGGTGGTGTTGTAATGTTTGGCCAGAGTTAGGATCAACTCTGGGGCCTACATAGAGTAGGGGAAGCATGCAGCTTTGATGATGCCAGAGGCGGCCATGTTCTTCACCATACTATCTCCGGCGGAACACTGGGTGAACATTGTTTTGACTATGCCTTGTAATCCGACCCATGGTTTGTACTCACTTTCAGTGATCAGCTGCAACATAGAATCCACCTTGGATCCTATGAGGGCACCATCCTTTGGATATTTGCATGTGAGCTGGAGCTTTTCCAGTGCCTTCTTGGCCTTTGACTTGGTGGCCGCTCCTGTTGAGATGGTCGGGAGTTTCGGACTTCCTGGAGGAGAAGCTACCTCAGACATGTTGATTAATTATTATTGACAACCTACAAGACCAGACAACCATTAATACAAGTAATTAAATATAATGGATTTCTGGGTTCCAGAGATTTCATCACCATTTCACATCTATTCTCAAAAGATGTTAGCTTACATCAAATCCTGGTGATGTGATAATCAATAACTTTGATTTTGATTCAACACCCAGGGGTTTTGGGGGTTCTGGTTCATGCGACAAATGTGATGAAGACTGTGGGATTATGTGGAACCCAGAGTCGAGAGAGACTAGCTATTATTGAAGTGACCGGGCAATAAGCCGTACTGCGATGACATGGGTTGTCACATGGTCATACAATAAACAAAGTAATGGCACTTAATGGTGACAAATGTCTCGACACGGATAGAATGAATGCCACTTGGGATGTTTTTAAATGCTCACGCATGGGGAATTTAATCCCACCATCAATGCTGAAGTGATGGGAGGAGAGAGAAAAGTTACAACTCGAATAGGTGAGGTGCCACGTTTGAGTCCATAAAAAAAAGGTGGGCGAGCTTGAATTGGACTCAACAACACAAAGGGCGCAGTGTGATCACCACAGAACAGGTTGGACATGATGGAATATACAAACTATAGATGCAAATTTATAGAAAACTATACAGACTGTATGTTATACATATTATTTACATAGACCTCCAAAGAATAAGAGGCCGAGGAACTAATTTATACAAGCTGCCTTATAGACATGGACAACTTTACAACCACCTACAGATGACTACTTACAACTGCACAGATATTTGCAGAAACCTACAATATTTACAACTGCACTATTTACAACTGCATAGAGGGCAGAAAACCCTTTTGCAGAGCCATCCCACCAATGGGAGGCGATGAAGAAGACAAAAACAAAATAAACATTATAGGATAATTGGAAGCACGCACAAGCTCAAACACCAACTTTACTGCTAAACACTTGAATCAAACATACTTAGCTCATTAGTAATTTGCACAAATCTCTCTTAATCACTTTTAATGATTCGGGGGTAATTTGTTTATGGTAAATGTAAAAATGACAAGTGAAACTGAATTTATACCCTTAGGTGAAAATGCACCCCTTCCTTCTGTAAGTCTCAAGAAAAAGGCAAACCACCAGACTCCGGGCCTGAGGAATCCATGCAACCACACCCTCTAACTAAAGAGGAAGCAATGGAAAAGAATTTTGGAGTCCATAATCTATTCAACACAAAGAAACAAAACACTCTGGGACTGGGCCTCAGAGTAGGGAAGACCAAAAAGGGAACACAATAATGGCCGCGTGGAGGCAAAGGCTGAACAAAATAAATGAAGCCAAAAGAAACCAAGGAAGAACCACAAAACGAAAAGGGGGACCCGACATTTTTCCAACAAAATGTAGGGATGGGTATATAGGGCATAATAAATGGCGACTCACTAGGATGAATGCCTTAGTGCATTTGAGAACCATAGAACCTTTGGCTAGAAAAATTGAGACTCATCTTTATCTGAAGAATTTCACTTACAAGTCATGGGGGTATGAGAAAATCTGACTCATCTTGATTCAATCCTTCGATCTCTTATCAGCTATGAAGTGTTTGCTTTGGAAGAAGATCAAGCTGATGACTTCCAGAAGAATTAGAGAGATGACAGTAATTGCATCAGACCAAAATTTCTATATCTTGAACGGTCCCCCGGATCCTGGAATTCTCTATTCTCCAATTTTCTTTCTTTTCTTTTGAAGATGGTGAAGGCGATACTTCTTTCATTGTGAACCTTAAGCTTAGCTAATTTTTACGGTGGTACTTATTTCACCATTCCATCCATTTTAATTTTCTGAATAGGAGAGACATTCTGAACCTGGGATATTCTTTTGATTTTTAGACATGGCCAATAACTAGTGCAACCAATATGCTCTCAAAGATCATACGATTACTTGCTTCTTGGATTTTATGTTAATTGATGTCAAGACTTTTGAGATATGAATCCGATGAAGATTACCCATAACCTTTTATCATGTGTACAAAATAAATCCAGAGCGTAGACAAATTCCACCATGCTAACAATAGATTCCAGACTAACCGAGATGCGTAAGACACCACTCTCAGGACTAGATGTCATGCGAAGCATACCTGTCTACAAGAAGAGGAAAATACATCGGGAACCCAAAAAATAAGAGACACAAATAAAAATGAAAACAAAGACAAAACAAAGCAAACAAGGAAAGGAAGACAGCCCCAGAGGGCCACATACGACTATTTACAAGGACAAGACACTCCCAAGGAGTGCCGGGAAGATATTTATAGGCAGGAAAATATACATATGATACAATTTTGGGAGAACCTACTTCACGCCTTTTCTCAAAGTGGTGTTTGAGAAACTATCCATTGACGGGCAATGGAAGGGCTTATCCAGTCATGGCACTAAGGTGGTAAGTGTTAGCCTCGCAGTTCTCTGAGATTAAGTAAGGTCTGAGCCAGAGCCTTTGGAACTTAGTGTGCTTTCCTTTCTTCTCTTGGGCCTTGTCCCACAAAAGGACTAGGTCCAAAACCCAAAAGGATTTGTATTGGGATCTCCTCTCGAACCACCATTTGATGACTGCTTGATGATGCACAAAATGTTCCAGTGCTTCTTCTCTTTGTTCCTCCATTCTCACCAAGTTCAAGAGGCAAACCTCCACAATATTGTCCAAGGCATTAAATTCCTGCATGAATTGTAAAACTAGGATTTGTAAGTTGATTGGGAACATAGGAATTTGGCCATAAACTAGTTGAAAAGGAGAAGTATCCATGGCTTCTTTGATTCTGATACGATCCACTCAAAGGGCGAACCTGAGTTTTTGGTGCCAGTCCCGAGGATTTTTCTCTAGCAAATGTTTAATCACTTCCAGCAAGTTTTTGTTGGTAGACTCAGCAACACCATTACCCTGGGGATAATCATTTTTGGAGAACTTTAGGGTGATCTTCCTCTGATAGGTCCATTCTAATAGCTATGTTGAAGAAAATGCCAGACCATTGTCACAGACGATAGCGAAGGGCATTCCAAACCTTGTGACAATGTTCTCTTCCAAGAACTTAATAACCACATCCGCCATGTTGTTCTTGCATGAGATTGCCTTGGACCACTGGGTACAGTAATCGATCATAGTCAAAATATACCGGTGGTTGGTAGATGAGTTAGGGGTTATCTCCCTAATAAAATTAAATGCCCATGGGTGAAGGGTCAAACTTCAAAGACTGACTGTAAAGGCATTTCCAGGTTCTGCTCATGAGAAATAGTAGTTTGGTAGGTGTGGCACTTCCTTACATGAGTGTGAATGTCTTTGAAGATGAAGGGCCAATAATATCCAGCCTAGAGAGTTTGATGGGAAGTGACATCAGCTGAGCCATGCTCAGTTCTGAACTACCCATGGAATTCTTCTATCATTTTGGCAGCTTGGTCCCTGTCTATGCACTGAAGGTAAATCCCCTAAAAATTCCTGTGATTCATTTTTTTTTATCATGAAGTGTGTGCTTTTCAGTCATAGGGAATGACATTTGTTAGGGGAAAGCCCCTCTAGGCACTTGTTATTGACAAATAGGTACACCAGATTGGTATACCATGAATATTGAGTGATGGACTCCACAGTGTAAGTTTGGCACTCGATGTTTGAAGTGGCCTCTGCCATCGCTCTACATAGTCCCTGGCCTCAGACTATTTTCATTGGTTGTGTCTTGAGATCATATTCTTGGAGAATGGCCATCCATTCCCCCCAGCATTCACCCAATTCACTCTACAAAAGTAAAGATTTGACAGATTGGCCCAGGATGATGACATGCACTTTGCTCCGGAGAATGTAGTGCTGAAATTTCTTCACAGCCTGGACTAGAGAAAAGGCTTTCTTTTCCAAAGGTGTATATTGGACTTTGGCATTTTTAAAGGGGGATCTCATGAAGGAAATAGGTCTCTCTTCCCCCTCAACATTTTGGGTTAAAATTGCAGCTGCAGAATGTGGTGAAGCTAAGGAGTAGATGTGGAAATGGAGGGAATAGTCCAGACTTGCCAGGACTGGTGCCTCTACTATGGTTTGCTTGATCTGAGAAAATTCTTGCTTCGCTTTGGGGCTCCACTCAATCTTGGCATCTTTCTTCATAATTTCATTAAGTATTTTAATAATTTTGGTGAAGCCAGTAATGAAGTGCCGGAAAATATTTATCTTTCCAAAGAAAGATCTCATTTCCTTTTTACTGCCGGGCATTTGCAAATTCAGCAGTGCTTCAACTCTCTAAGGGTTGATGGATATCCCCTTCTCAGAGACTATATGCCCAAGCAGTTTCCCTTTAGTGACCTCAAATATGCACTTCTTGGGGTTGAGGGAGATTCCATATCGGCGTCATCTCTTGCAGATCTGAGCGAGGTGGGTGGAATGATCATGCCTGTCCTGGGAAAAGACTGTTAAAACATCCATGTAGATGATTATGCACTTGTTAACCATGCCTCCAAACATAATGTCCATGACATTTTGAAATGTGGCCCCCCTGTTAATCAGGCCGAAGGGCATTCTTCAGTATGCAAACATTCCCCACTTGGTGGTGAATACTATTTTCATTCTATCCCCGAACTTAACCATAACTTGGTTATACCCGGAGTACCCATCCATGAAGGACATCATTTGTGAACCATTAACAATTTGTAATACCTCATCCAGCGAAGGGAGAGGGTGATTTTCCTTCTTGGAGGCCTTGTTTAAGTTGCAAAAATCCACACACAGGAGGATCTCACCATTCTTCTTATGCATGGGGATGAGGCTGGAAACCCATGTTGTAGGTCAGATAGGAAAGATAATTCGGGGTGATAGTAATTTCTAAACCCGCTGATGGATCAAGGGTTCGATCAAAGGGTTTTCTAGCCTCTGCTTCTACTAAAAAGGTTTGGCATCTGGTTTTAGGGGGATGGTATGTGTCATGATAGAGATATCATAGGTCTTGAGATCCTCATATCCCAAGGCAATAATGTCAATGTATTCTCAAATAATTGGGAGAATCTTCTCCTTCTCTTCTGGGGAGCAGGAGGTACCAATGTGGACCAATTTTTCTTCATCGAATTTACCAATGTTGACTTTTTCAAATTTTCCTCCCTCAAAGGAGGATGATATCTTGTCTCGGCCCCAAGGGTTCGAATCAAAGATTCGTTCTAGAGCTACCATCTTATTAGGGATGGTGTTGGTGGGTAGGTCAATGATCCCTTCATCTTCTTCCCTCTACCCAGTATCGTCATGATCAATTTCTTCCATGATCTGATCTTCAAAGATGCCAACATTGGCCATGAAGGCCAGAATGTGTTGGTCATCCTTAAAGAATTGAAAGTGTGTGATATTATCGAGGATGGATGGGGTGGGGACCATTTCAACAGAAAATTTCTGGAGTTGAGAGCCAGCCATTGGCTCGAGGGTACTAGCAGACACAACAAGGGCATCTAGAACATACTTACATTTTTGAGGAGTAAGTTTGATGCAAAAAGCATCAAAATCTTCAATTAGGCTCCATGCTTGGTTGCGGTATGTGGCCAACCTTTTGTCATGACACATGTATTGGCTTCAGACCTACTTTACAATCAGCTCTAAATCACCCATCGCCTAGAGGTGGGTGATCCATTTTCTCAATGTGAATAGGAGTCCAAGGACCAAGGCCTCATACTTTGTGACATTGTTGGTGCAGTTAAACTGCAACCTGTAGGATGCGAGGAAGGTATTTCCTCATGGGTTGATTTGTTCCACTCTGGCCCCACAACCTTGTTTGAGCCATGATTCATCAAACTTCAGGATCCACATATCGTTGTTCATTTTATGGGGCTGGGGAGGTGAAGTGGCATTTGGATTGGTTTCAGGGTTGGAAGGTTTGTGAGATGATTCCTCCAGCTCTGATGGTGCATAGGTGATACTTTCCTCCAGAGAAACTTCTATTTTGGGTTTTTGGACGAGTGACACCTTGGATGTACCGCTAGGTAGATTGCTTGGTTTAGGAAACTTGACTTTACATTCTTTCTCTTGGAGGTCAGTGATGTAGTGGGTAGCGGAGGCAATGCAAGGCTCACACTCTAGTTTAGAGTTTTTTTGATAATGTACTCGACACCAAGTGTCAGACAGGAGTTTCCTGGCTACCTTGTGAGTCTACCTCACACTTCAACTTTTTTTCTAGATCCTGAATTCTCTAAGCGATTATGGGATCCTCCCCAGGGATGAAATCAAAGGTTAGGATTTCCTGTGTTTGGTATACCCCGAGTGAGGATTCAGAGAAGAGGAATTCATTTACTATCCTGACTTAGGTGAGGGCTCGTTTCATTCTGGGCTCACTCTCTAACTGAATCTGATTCGATTTCCCCTTCCAGGGGAGCCACAAGTGGGAGAATTTTGTCAAGAAATACCCATTGAGGGCGTTTGACCAATTTTGACTTAATAACACCCCATAGGTTTCAGGGATGTCTACCACTTGTATGTCTATGGTGCTTGATATCTGAGGGTCTTGGATGAGCTGAATATGGATGTTCTTTATCTCACCAACCATTTTTACAATATTTTTGTCCAATTGGACTACTGCGCCTTTGGACAGTGTGGGAATGAGTCTGAGCTTTTGGCAGATAGATAAGGGCATGATATTACCCAAAGCACCAGAATCCACCAAGAAATTATATAGGTTCTTCCCTTCAATGTTAAAACCTAGTAAGAAGGGAGGATCTTCTGAGTTTCCCTGGAATACTTCTTTGTTGGCATCATCAAATGTGAAAGTCTTTGGTGGATGACTAACGGGTTCTGAGTTTCCCAAAAGCTATAGAAGGGACTTCTTCTGCTTGGGACAATTTAGAAAAACCTCCATCAAGGTCATGGATCTAGTGGTGCTTTCCAATGCCTTAGTGATGTCAAACCGTCCCCCCGGGTAAATTTGTCTTCCCCAAGCTAGATCCTTGGCTTGGTTAGGGCCAGGTGCTTTCAGTGGGAAGAGATGATCATTTGTGTTGTCTTGAGGGGTGGTATTCTTGGGAGGCATTGACACATGAGATGGCCCTTTTCTAGTATGACTCCTAATGTTGTAAGGATTTTGTGGGCTGGTGAAGGCGTTGGCCTCAAAGGCTGAGATGAATTCATCAAAGAACCCCTGCAACTTGGGTTCTTCTTCATCCTCTTCGTCTGTCCTGAAGAATATGGTCTCACACATCAGGGCAGTGTGAGGGGGCTCTAATGTGGAGGATTCTCGGGGAGTTGGATCAACAGGTTGTTGTCTATCCAACTGGGAGATCATGATGATCTTCTCTAGTGTGGCACAGTTTACCTCAGAATGTGAGCTAGTGTCGTGCAATCTATACCATGTGGTTAGGGGGTGGAATTCTACAATTTGTGTAGAATGACTAGGTCCAGCACCACCCTGAGTGGTATTTTGATTTGGAGGAGGACCTCTGCTATTTGTGTTATTGTTTCATTGCTGTTGGTTGGGCCGAGGCCCATTGTTGTATTTTTGGCCTCCAGAATTGGCATTCCATTGGCTGGAGAAAACATTTCCTCTCTGGGAATTAGAGTTGTGGGGCGCAGAAGGCCCTACCTTCAGCTGTCCCATGTCTGTTCAAGGAGGACACTAATTGCTGGAGGAATTCAACCTCGGTGGACAACTAGGTAGTTGTATCACATTATGATGAATATTGTGGTGGATTCCTTGGGAAAGTGGTAGTAGCTCTCAGAGTCAAGGACGAAAATCCTCCAGTCGCGGATGACTAGAAGAAAGGTAGTCCGGGTGATTGTGTCAAAGGTTGTTGCATTTTCTGGGGCTGGTTCTAGGGTATGTACTCCAGACATGGAATTGTTTGGGCTTAAGATGGGTAAACGTACTGGACCTATTGGTTTATCGGCAGTGGGCCCATGGCCATCATTGGGGCACCCATTGCCAGATTGGGGTTGTATCCCCTGGTGTAAGGAGTTCTGCCAGGTAGTATATTGAAGGGTAAGCTTTGTCCAATCATGTCAGAAGCCTTTCTCAAACCGTGGGACAAATCTAGGGCTAAAGTGTAAAATTTTTCTAGAATATCCTGGTCATTAGCGGCGGTAGTTCTCTAGAGGAGAGTAGAAATAATGGGGTCCATGGAATTTAGGTATGTCTAGATGGTCACATCAGTGGATGGGATGAAAGGGCTCGTGCACCACTTTAAAGCACGTTGGAACAAATGGTTGAATGTAGCAAGGGACTTGTTTGGTTCCTTCCTGATGGAGATAAACTAGCTATGGGACCAAGATGGGTCCACGTGAATGTGGAAGGCCACCAAGAAGGCATCTTCCATATCCTACCAACTATTGATGGAGTTGGCAAGCAAGTTTAGGTACCAGTTTAGCTCGTTCTATCCTAAAGACAGAGGAAACATCCGGGTTACAATGTCTTGATGCTGTATCCGGTGTTTGTTCATGGAATCTTTGTAGGCCTAGAGGTGTTCTTCTATAGTTCAGGGGCCTAGATGCCCATATTTGGGGAAGATCTTCTCAAGATGCAGAGGAAGATTGTTAGTAGTGCCAAGGAACTGCCCCATTGGGGACCCGGTATTACTGAAATAGGTAGCCATTGGGACTATTTGGTTTTGGCTGGGTTGGACTTTAGTCCCCAGGTTTATTTGAGGGATTTGGGTATTCTGGTGTGTAGTGAATCCCCAAATAAAATTGGATGGCTATCTCATTTGTTGGGTCCTTTCACTACAACATTTGAGACCATTTTTTGACGGCTATGTGTCTCTTTTCTGATACTGTCCCGTCGGCCAAGCGACAGAGACCAGTGTTGCAGTTTTGGTTTTGGCAACAATGACAGCTGTACCATATGTCATTACTGTGATGATACTAACCATCATAATACAAGCTAGCTATGATGGTTATCATGCTATCGTTACATATTTTAGTTGTCGCTATTATGACATGTAGGCATGGTATTTTCTGTGTTAACCATCGCAGTTTGCACATCTAAAAAATTTAGCATGCCATCATTATAGTTTGTGGGTGTCATAATTTATGACAGACGTGCAACATATTTTCTATACATGCGACGTCGATCCATCGACAATTTTTGATGGCTCAACATCGCACATCTGTCATAATTTGTGATGGTTAAGACAAAAAATGCGACGTCTAGGTGTCGCAATACGAGCCAACTATGATGTTTATCATACTATCATTACATATTTTATCTATCGCTATTATGACACCTAGGCGTTGTAGTTTGCACCATCTAAAAACTTCAGCATGCCATCATTACAATTTGTTGGTGTCAGAATTACGACAAACGTGTGATGTATTTGCTATACATGTGACGTCAAGCCGTTGGCAATTTCTAACAGTTTGACATCGCATGTATTTTTTTAGTGTTGCTTTAGAGTTTTTAAGTGTTTAGTGTCCTAGTGGATAAAGGGACAAACCAATGTCCTCCCAACTGTGACAACATATCTATAAATGGCAAACATGAATATAATTTGCATTACAGATGGAGATAATTCGAAGTTGCAAGAGTATGAAAATGAGAAACATTATGCAAAGAAAGTGAGTGTATGTGATGTACTTATAACACTCATTCTCCTTAAAAAATGGGCTGGCTATTATTTTTTAGGCCATCTGTATCTCTACATACAGGTTGTGAGGGATCAAACTCCAAAACTGAAATTTCTGAGCATTAGTTGCCAAGGAGTCCATTATTGAAGTTTTGACAACATCACCGCATTGTTTTTCTTTGTTTTGGAGGAATCACACTTGGGCAAAGAGTGGTGGAAGAGGGCCTGCAATG
>MU224171.1:3918625-3945319 GCA_018584345.1 Thuja plicata
CACATGTGCTTGGGGCACCTTCTGTTGGAATGTCATGCCCTTCGGACTCAAAAATGCTGGAGCTACATATCAGAGAGTAGTTACCACTATATTTCATGATATGATGCATAAAACTATGGAAGATTACGTGGATGACACTTTGGCTAAGAGCATGCACCACAACAAACATCTTGCTGATCTGGGACCTATCCTAGACCGCATGGAATAGTTCAGTCTCAGACTTAATCCTAAGAAATGCGCCTTTGGCGTAACGTCTGGTAAGCTACTTGGCTATATCATATCTGCCAAGGGCATCGAAGTAGATCCTACAAAGGTACAAGCTATTCTGGAAATGCCACCACCTAAGAATATCAGAGAAATGAGAGGACTTCAAGGCCACCTAGAGTCTATTCAGCGTTTCATCTCTCAACTAGTAGATAAGTCACAACCATTTACCAAGACTCTACATAAGGGTGTGACTTACCAATGGAATAAATAATGTGATGAAGGGTTCACGCAAATCAAGCAGTATCTTGCTAACCCGCCTATCTTGATGCCTCACATTCATGGGAAGCCACTTATACTCTACATATCTGCTACGGACACATCATTGGGTATCCTATTGGCTCAGGAAGATCATCATAAGAGAGAAAGGGCTATCTACTACATCAGTCAGACTCTGGTCTCCTATGAAACAAAATATTCTACTATAGAGGAGGCTTGCCTTGCAGTAGTGTTTTCTTCGCAAAAGTTGCGACACTATATGTTGGCTCATACCACACATTTGATTGCTAAAATTGACCCTCTAAAGTACTTGCTCAGTAAAGCTACCCTCACAGGTAGACTAGCTAAATGGGTCATGATTCTCAGTGAGTTTGATATTAAATATGTTGAAAGGAAAGCCATTAAGGGCCAAGCAATAGCAGATCAATTGGTGGAGGCACCTATAATCGACCATCAACCATTGCATATTGAATTTCCAGATGAGTCTATATTCCTGCTTACACATTGCTCATGGACAATGTTCTTTGATGGTTCATTTACCCAACAGGGGTCAGGTGCTGGAATCCTATTCATTACCCCTCAAAGATACTCATTACCAAAGGCATACAAGATGTTGTTTCCTTGTACAAATAACATTGCTGAGTATGAAGCTCTCATCAACGGTATGAAAATCACCCTGGAGTGGCGCGTGGATGAACTGAATATTCTTGGAGATTCCCAATTGGTCATCAATCAGGTTAATGATATCTATCAGACAAGAGACGATAATTTTATTCCCTACAAAAGGATGGTTGATGATCTTAAACAGTATTTCACTCACATCACATTTTCACAGGTACCAAGGATAGATAATAAAGCAGCAGACGCCATGGCTACTCTTGCCTCTATGCTGCAAATACCTGAAAATGATTTTCAACACGAATTCCTGGTGGAGACATTATGCTACCCCGCCTATGACTCCCCTAACTCCTGGATGATCTGTTCTATCATAGGACATGACTCATCTCGCTACCACCACATATTCTCCTACCTACGTGACCAGATCATTTCGGACACTCACTCCCAGAATGAGAAGTGTCACCTAATCCGTAGTGCTTCACGGTTCGTCATCATTGCTAATGACTTGTATAGATGTGGTCTAGACGGTACCCTCCTTAGGTGTTTATAACCCGATGAGTCCAAACAAGTGTTAGTAGAGGTGCACAAAGGCATCTATGGGTCACATTCTAATGGCCTGACATTGGCCCGCAAACTTATTAGAGCTGGTTACTACTGGCCAGATATGGAAAAAGAAGTAATGCAATTTGCCAAGTCCTGCAAAAAATGTCAATTACATGGAAACTTGATTCACGCTCCAGCCAAGGAGCTAATCCCATTTATTACTTTCTGGCCATTTCAGCAATGGGCCTTTGATTTGGTGGGTCAAATCTACCCCTCGTCCTCCAACGGACATAAGTTTATCATTACAGCTATGGATTATTTTACTAATTGGGTAGAGGCAGTTCCTCTCACCGTTGCCAGTGGAAAAATAGTAGCAATGTTTATTCTTAATTACATCATCTGCAGGCATGGTGTACCCTCAGTGATTATCACAGATAATGGGGGACAGTTTAAAAATAAGGATTTGACAGAACTTTTCTCTAAGTTCAAAATTACTCAACACTGGTCTTCCATCTATTATCTTCAAGGTAATGGACAAGCGAAAGCTTCCAACAAAACAATCCTTAAGATCCTGCATCGCACAGTACATAAATCTGGATGAGACTGACATCTCTGGATCAATCCAACTCTTTGGGCATACAGGACAAGTATTAGAACACCAACAGGAGCTACACCCTATGCATTGGTTTATGGGGCAGATGCGGTGTTACCTATTGAGGTTGAGATTCCTTCTTTGCGAGTCTCTCTGAAAGGCCTCATCACTGATGAATATACTAGAATATCTTGGCTACAAGAGCTGGAATTACTTGATGAATGTCGCCAAGTGGCATTCGATCACCTCAGAGAATTTCAAAAGAGAATGTCTAAAAGTTATAACAATAAGGTCCGACCAAGAGAATTCCAAGCAGGTGATCTCATTCTGAGAGAGAACCCTAAAAATCAGTAACATCGGGTCTAGAAAGGCAAGTTTGAACCTAATTGGCTTGGTCCATATATTGTTACTACAGTGTTTGGGTCTAGTACCTATCAACTCTCTACTACTGAAGGAGAACAACTCAAAGAGCCCATCAACGCTCTTCATTTGAAGCGGTTCTACAGCTCAGACATCTTCAGTATGCTCATGTATATACTAAAGTCCTAAAAAAATACTAAAAATTTGAAAAAGTCCTAAAAAAATGATCATCTTAGTGAAAACCTAGCAATACGCGCTTTGATGTATCTCCAAAAAAATCATATATTCCAAAAATACAAAAAAATTAAACCACCCCGCTCATAGGAGCATGATACACAATTGGAGGATAATCAAATGCTACATATGCTCCATGTGACATACCAATATCCCAAACTATAGGCTCAGAAGCTACTGGCCTCTGCCCCGAGAACTGTGATGCAAGATGAGGAAAATTGTCCACAATGTGACCAAGCTGCCCACAAGAATAACAACCCCCTCTACTACCACCTCCTCTAACTGAAGGTGCACTAGACTAATGAAAATTTCCCCCAATATCATCTTGATGCAAACTCTAAAGAGTGCGATCCATCCTATTGCGCATACTGTGCAGCTAGTTGCGATAGTTCCTCGGCTGAGAACCACCACTAGTCCATGAAAGAATATCTTACCATGTTGGCTCTGATTACCCTTCAAAACTATAGGAGGGTTCCTAGAGTTCCCATCTCCTTGTGACTGATTACCTCTGTAACAAGGAGTAGGTACACCAGACTGCACTCCCAACTAACCACCATGGCCCAACGCTAGGTTCACCTCTACAAGGGTAGCTTTAATAACTGCTTCTCTGAGGTTCATAGGCTCAAAGAGTCTAACTTCCCCAATGATGCATTCATGAAGCCCACTAACAAAGTGCTGAACCATAAGGGCTGAATCCTGACCATAACCAACATACTGCTTGAGCCTGAAGAATTGACGCTCATAATCTACCATTGACATGGTCAACTACCTCAAGTTATGGAACTCATTTGCCCTCTGCTGCCTCCACTGATCAGATAGGAAGTGCTCTCGAAAGTTCTCAAGGAACAACCCCAAGTCACTGTGTCCATATGGAGACCTAACTTCTCCTCTATCTTCCACCATCTCGCTGCAAAATTGGAGAGTTGCATTACTACATACCTTGCTTTACTATTGCTACTAAAGGGATGCATAGCAAAAATCCTCTCTAATGCGATAAGCCAAGTCTCAGCTTCAAACCCTGTTCCTTTCCCATCAAAGGGAGTAGGTGGAACTCTCATGAGATCCCTCATGTGGTTCGCTGCCACCACCTCAGGATCCACTGAAATAGTCCTCCTTGGAGGGATCCTAGATCTCTCCCTCTCTCTCTTCTCTATCTGAGAATTATGTGAAGCATCCTCCTCCATTCTAACCTTCTCAGGAAGATGACTCAATATCACCCTCAACATCTGCCTAGTGTCTGGCTCTCCAGACTCAGCCCGATGCTCATCCCTCTGCCCATCTCTGCTACGCTGATGAGCATTGTCCTGATTGACATTCAGGGAAGGACTGTGATTCCTACCCCTACCAAGACCATCAACTCGGCCTCTACCATGACCTCTAGTAGCTCTAGTTTCAGGCATGATTCCTGAATCAACCAGAGCACCAAACCACAACTCAGAACCAACATCAAAACTAATAATAAAAAAAAAAATCAAATAATCTCAAGAAATGGTTTCAAATACATCACATTTTTATTTCTATGTTTGTTTCAAGTTTTAATATCAAAAGACAACTATTGGGCATAAAAATTCCAAGAGCTCCCAGTGTAGAAACGTGGGCTCTGATACCAAGTGTAATGCCCCGCCAGGGTACCCAAGAGAACTAACCTAAAATAGACACTGCGTTAACATGATATATTTTTTTAAATGCTTACAAACAATAATGATAACAATGCAAAAGCAATGCAATGAAGTACATGACATACACATAAGATATCCAAAATACCAACATAAACCAAATGCTGAATCCCAAAGCCAAATGCTAACACCAAAACCATGAAACGGTAAAACAAGACCTATGGAGGAGACTTAGGATACATACTATGGGAGTGTCATCACATGGTCAATAACTTGAGTTACCCTGGACTGGCCTCTTTGGACCCTGGACCTCTCAATCTTGACTCATGCAGAGCTAGGATACCCTCTCACGAAGATGAGGAATCTAACCATACCTACTCTTTAGGTATCAACTCATTCTTATCCTTAGTCTGTACTAGCACTAAAGGAATAAGCGAGGCATCATGATTAATCTTTGTATTTAATGTTAACCTCAAGTTTTATTATTAAGTTATCTCTTATTAATTAGCTTACGATAGGTCACCCTTGACTGGCCTCTTAGGGCCCTGAAATCCTATTGTAAGCCACTCCCCTAAGATACACCTAACTAACCACCCCCTAAGCTCAAGGTCAAATATAATCTCTTGGACCCATAAACTGGTTCCTACCCATATAGGAACTACTGGTTCTCACTAACCATATGAGTCATTCTCAAGGATCACATATCCTAGTTCAAAACACTAGGTTCAAACAAAACAATCGAACCAACATAACATAATAAGACACATGCACTGAAAAACACTCACAAGATACCATGAAGATACAAGCTCCAAACAATCATACAGAAAGGAACTGGAAATAAAATCCCAACAAACCCAGGTAAAACACCCTAAAGGTCCACTAGTCCCAAGAGATATCTGAGATAATAAAGTCCTATACAAGAACATAAATACTTTTCATATCAATAAATCTTTAACATACATCATGGCATGAAACACATAATCAGACATAAACAATTTCAGAATCGAGTGATATATACATCTTCAGAAAGAGCTCAGCAAAGAACGTAATAATAAACAAATTTATAACCTCGTTATGCAAATTTGTTTATATTTTAAAATTACTAACAAATATAATTCAATTTCCAGGAAAAATGCAAACAAAACGCTTGTATAGGTTAATTTATAAAATTTGCCACTCATAAATTAACCTATTTGAATAATTACTAACAATCTCGAACTATAATTACAATTAAGCAAAAATGAATGAGTTGAAATAATAACAAAACCTACTAAATCAACATCTCTTTCAATAATTAGATTAATAACACTAAATCATACTAAAACATTTCTAAAAATGAACTTAAATTATTAACTAAATTTAGAACTGAATTTAAATCATAATTTAAAAAGAATTAAATTAATTAAAATTTAACTAGAATAAAATAAATAAATTAATTAACAATAACATAACACTAAAATTTATTTTATTTAAAATTTTTTTTTTTTTTAAACAACTAACAAAATCGTAGGGGGGGAAACCGGGGTCTGTGGGCCCCTGCGGGTACCCACACCTTGCGGTCCCCGCCCACACTGCACGGCCACCTGGCAGTGGAGCCCGCAGGGTACTGCGGCCCACTGCTCACGCAGTGGTGACCGCAGTCCCACTGCGGCCCACTGTCACATCGGTGGAGCCCACGGTGAAAAGAAAAAGGGAGGGGGTGCGGTGGCTCCCGCCACCCACCTCCAAACTTTAGTAAATTTTTTTTTTAAAAGTTTTATAATATATTAATATAAACAAAACAATTTACTTAATATATATAGATTATTTTCTTTTCTAATTTTTTTTAACTGGTATTAATTAATCAGGATTGTGTATTTTTTTTTAATAAACAACAAGCTTATTTTTCCTTTTCTTTTTAATTAATTTTTCTCAATAACATAATTTTCCTTTAGAGAATAATTATTTACGCTATAATTTCCAATAATACATGCTTTTCTCTTCAACAAATTTTCTAAATAAACAAAGAGGAATTTTTCCTTTTCTTTTCAACATGCAAGATGATAAAAATAAGAATGATATATATATATATATATAATTTTTAATATAATTATTTATTTACTCAAAAAGAGTTTTCTTATTCTAAGCATGCAAAATAACTCATTTAACCTATTTTCTTGTAGATCTGATCCCAATTTTGACATGCACCTGATGAAGACAAGTTTTCTACTTTTCAAGGTGAGACACACAGATCTGAGGGTTTCAAACTAATTTTAACACATTAACAAATTCTCCTAAAAATGGGGAAATTTTTCCTAAAAATGAAACCCTAAGGGCAATTTCAAACAGATTTCTTTCATACGAAAACCCTCATGCCCAATTGACATTCAACAACCAAAAATGAAACCTTTATGCTCACAATCACAAAACTAATAAGCAATCATGGAGGAAAACACAAATTGGTACCAAGATCATATTTTCTTAATTCTAAATCAATGAAATCACTATGTACCTCAAACAAGGAAGATCACACAAAGGGTTCTAGCTTTCAGATGCATAGAAGACAAGGATCTGAAAGCTAGAATTCAAAAGATGAAGATCCTACCTCAATAACAGATGAGAAGCACAAATTCACAATCCAAGCAAGAAGAATCCATAATTTCCAAGCAAACTCTCTCTCAAAATCCCAATCACCTGATTTCTCCTTCTCCCTGATTGAACCCCCTCCAAAAAGGCTTCCAATCCAAAGATATAGATAATCCAAGCAATTAGGTTTTCAAAAAGTGAAAACCCTAAAGGGAAACTAAATTATCTAATTATTAATTAAAATAATTCCTTTATTTTCAATTTCACTTAAAGCATGCAACATAAACTCAACTTTATAATTTCAAGGCAAAGTGTTAAATTAAAAATGCATGAGATACTATTTCACTTAAATAAATTAATTAACCATACAACTTAAGGTGATATTCAATAATTCAACTATGCACAATTAATTTCAATTAATTGAATTTAATACTTATTAAATCTCAATTATTTAAATCAAGACTTAATAATTAAATTAATTAATCAAATATAGGAATTAATTAATATTTAATTATTAAATAGCCATATATTTCATATATCAAAGTTTTAACCTTATTATAGGTGCAATAATTAACATTATTATTTACCATGAAAATTCATTAAATAAATCAAGCTAAAAGCATCATCAAATCACTTGAAACCCATGTAAATAGATAATTAACCGAAACGGACAATCAATTGAAACATAACCATAAACACACAGAAACAGGCTTAGAAATCCACGTCACTTGACAGATTCAAATAGGGTATTCAATCAGATTCTTTGTCCATCAATAGGACAAAACAAGGGTTTAGGGTATGGATTTGGACCTGATATTATCTCCCCTCTCTTACCATTGAGAAATTGTGATAGGGCACGCTCACTCCTGCCAATTCAGGGAAGACGTAGCCTGGTACCTGCAAACCTTTCATCACAAAGATGAGCATACATGCATATAATATAGCAAATAATGGTTGAGACTATTTTATCGTGTGGATCCCATCGAAGAAAGTAACTACGACTCTATCCCATGCCATATCAAGCACGTCAAACAGTAATGCAAAGCATATAAATGATCCATGTGCATATAAATCTAGGGTTAGTATTGTTAGAAAACCATAATCGAAATGACATCCTAACATATACATAAGCATCATGAAATAACCATAAATCATATGCAAATAGGAGATATAACATTCTAAGCAATGAATCAATAACATACTGAAATGAGATACATAAATATCCTCAAAACTATCTAAAATAAACCACACATACATGAAAAGGCCTAAAAGAGTTCGGCAACTGAAACTGAAAAGCAAACTAAGAGGCGGGTATTACAATTATAGTAAGTTTACTTTTGAGCATGGATTGATCCAAGATTTTCCTCAAAGCTATGAATTGGATAGATAAGAATGCTGGTAAATTTTCATTGAAAGAATCATTTCTAGATTTAAAGATATAAAGTTTCCACTTTTGATAGTTTCGTTTGAAAATTTCAAAGTCAATTATTAATGCCTTAGAGGCTTCTGATGGACCTAGAAGTGGTTATAACCAACATAGTGGGTTATAGCTTGATAGAGAACATCATGATCTTCTTGGTGCTTTGAACAATTTGTCAATCAAACTCTCGAATCAAAATTTTTGGCCTCTAGAAGTTGGGTCTCCTAAAATGGGAAAAATTAAAACGTGTTGGAAACATAAATGAGTTAAGTGAATATATGAAAATAAACTTTATATTCTTGAAATAGAAGTCACAAGTTTAAATCTCACAAGAAGTAAGATATGTACGCCTCAATTGTAGCATAGTTAAGTGCCTCCCACATGGAATATAAGGTAGACCCATATTACTATAAGCCTTCTATAAATACATATATAAATCACCTACTATTGTAAACTAAAATATATATTTCTTTCTTTTCCACGTTATCCTTAATCATCTATTTAGTAGCAGGTCATTTTCTTAAGAAAGAGAAGAATGGAAGTTTGATCGCATACTAGTCCTTTAATGAGCTAGAATTTGAGACGATATCAAGTATAATCAAACCTACAGATGGTTGATCCACTGGTGTCTGTTCACGCACATACAAATACCCACTTCAAAAAATGAAAAGAAAAAAATTATGAGCTTTGGTTTATATACTCTATAGTCTATTCTATTTTCTAACTAAAGCAATTAAAATGATAATTACCATATGAAAATACCCACCCACTCTGGTTATTTTGTGGTGTATTTTTATCTATGCAAATACCCACCCCCTCTGGTTATTTTGTCAACAAGTTTCATTATTGAATATCAGTTACTGACAGCTATAGCAATTTTGGTCCCTTTTGCTAGAATTCTCAGTGTATTAAATATTTTATGCTTGTCGAACAACTATATGCTACTAGGAGAAATCTCATGCATCTTTAAAGTGTGTTTTTGTAACTGATAATGCTTCTCAGTCATGTTTTCTTGTTTGTTTACCATGGAATCACAAGAGACAGTTGAGTTTGGATTGCTTTGTTTGATGAATGTATCCAAATTAGTTGAGTTTGGTTGGCCAAATAAATGTACAACAATTGGTATTACCAAATTAGTTCATCCAAAAACTAGAAGACTACGACTGTCTGATAAGTACAAGTAGGATTCGTGAAAAGACATCAAGTGCCTAAAATGAAATAATTAAATAAAATTTAGAAATAAGCATACCATTCATGGTTAGTGATTCAAAGATTCTTTTCCTCCCACTTTCCAACCCCTGAGACATATCTAGAAAAGAATACAACATCTTTGTAAAATAATACATAACAACACAAGGGTATTTGCAAAAGTAACCCAAAAAGAGAGAAAATAATGAGATCAACATCCATACATTTTTGTACAAGAAATACAGAACAAATTTTCTTGCATTTAGTGAATTTCCTTCCTCACTACCTTCACTTGAACCTTCACTGTCACTGTCCCCACTAAAATTGGCAGTTCTGTTTAGATCACTAACATATAAGTTATAAACATAAGAAGGTAAGAAAATGGGAGTTTCCTAGAATAGAAACTGATTTATCTAAGCAACATCCTAGACCTTCCCACTGATTATTAAAGTTTAATAAGTTTATCAAATTTAGTAGCCTTGAATATCTACCTTTGTGAGAAGGCACCATTTGCAGTAGCAGGTGTTGCTTTTCCACCCTCTCCTTTACTTGTAACTATTTCGAGCTTTCCCAAACTTCCTTTTACCCTCTTCATTGAATTTCGTCCTTTACATCACAAGGACTTTGGCTCTGCATCTATGTTTTGTGCAACTGAAGTCTGTTCACAGAAAGTAGATATCAAATTTCCATTCAAAACATTTCTTAAAAGATTAAAACATTAACAATTGAGTGCTAAAAATTCTTATGATCGTTTTCCATATAATTACTACCTACAATATTTCAGTTATCACTATTACGACATTTGTAGGATTGCCATTTGATGGGATTCCATATTGAGTGAATGTTTGTGCACCCTAAAGTTGCAATCAAGACCACAATGTTAGAAAATTAGGATAGTAAAATAGGCCATATGTCCACAATAAAAATATCCAAAAATAAATGCTAAACTCTAGGTAACAAAAGGGAGTGACCATCTCCTTCATTATTGAGTTACCTGAAAAGAAAAATCACATAGACAGATGCATACTTTCAAATTATAAGTATTAAATATTTGAAAAGACAAGAATGATAAAACTCAAGATATTAGAACTTACAGGAGGTACTGATGGATGGCCATAAATTCCTCCAGATGGATACATAGTAGCACAGGGAGGAGTTGTTCCATAATGTGACATAAAATTTCATTCATCAAAGCACTGAACACATCTCTACCATCACCCCATCTAACAAATAAAAATAGCAATGATGTTAAGCACAGTTGATTCTGTAAAAAGAGTCAATTTCATTAATTGGACGAAAAATTTTAAAAAATCAAAATGGAGATGGTAAGGAATTCCTTTAGTTTCAGAATTCAATGAAGATAAAAATGGTATAGTAAAAGGAATTCTTATGTTACATTTGATGGAATGATCTTGAGTTTTTTTCTGAATGGGCCCATTCATCAAAGTAAAAAGGTCTGAAGAACTAAATCCTGGTTTAATTTGTCCTGTGTTCTTCCTGGACATTAGATAATTTTCATAGTGTTGAGGAATATTTTTAGAGAAGCTCTTCATGGAGTCTGTACCAACTGAGGCAACAGTATCACTGTATGAATCGTCATGAAGGAAGTTGTAAAAGTTCTGCATAAAATAAAATAAAGGATTTCAATAGAAAAATTAACCATTTTTCAAAAAATTATTGGCTATTTGTATGTAAAAACAAACATACCACTTGATTGGAGTATGCCAAAATTTCTCCTTCCAAGAAATCCCAAGTGTTTTTGGCATTGAGATAGTCTTTCCTTTCTACTTGTTCTTGGATGCTTAATGCAATCCTGTCCCAAAAGAAAAAAATCATCTAGAAATTAGTAAGGAAATTAGAAGATAGTTTTTCATGTGTCTCAAGTTGTCAATAAAAAATAATTATAAAATATTAAATAATTCTATAAGAAGAATTAGTAAGACGCACACTCTTGATCTCAACATGAGATGATGAAACATATTTTGGAAGACTTCCCTTCTTTTATTGTACTATAGTTCTCAAGAACTCATTATTTATCTATAGAGATAGGAGAAGAAGGAGAAGAAACTCTCTTTGGGACCCCAAAAGGGAATGACACATGAGAGAAATGCCTAATTGGAGAATTAGATCGATGAGATGTCTCCAAACAAACAAAAGGAAGCACACCAATGTCGTTCATAAGAATAGAGGTGGAGAACAAAGAGAAGGAATGATCATAGGTGATATAGAAGCATCATGCATTATCATGTCAATAGAAGTAGAGGAGAAAAATCCTTTGGATTATAAACATCCTTAGCCACCTCCATAGTGAGGTGTTCATGCAATGCATGTTGGAAACACTGAGGAGGGGGGGGTGGGTGAATCAGTGTTTAGCTATTTATTCAATCTCAACAAATTTAAACATAAAAAAATTATATATCACTTGAAGCTTAACTCAAGATCACATAACACATAATATGATTACGAGAAAACCTTGATTAGAGGAAAACCCTGGTGGGAATTAGTACCCACAAATATTGCACTAGTATAATGAACCTGTTAAAGTTCCTTTGCCCTATTAGGTGCAGTCTTTACAATGCAAGTACAATGACTTGGTTAAGGGTCTGACCCTGTTATGAGTCTTTTACAAACAACCCTATTAGGGGTGAGGACTCACTATCCAAGAGCTCACTGCTCAATGAGAAAGAAGGCTACAACCTCCTGAGAATAGATATGCACTGTATCCAAAAGTGAACTACTGTATGTGACACATATGTATGATCAGTTCTAGTTATGCACTTATGCTCTTATCTTCTTTAAGGGCTTTATCTCATACTGATATCTTCATATTTCTCTGCTATATATCTTTTCTGACTATTTCTTCAACACTTCCAATATATCTTTGCATTGCATATATATATGTTTATGCTTGAATAGACGCAACTATAAACAAGACCTTAGTCAGCCCAAAAATAACATTCACAACGCTTCCAAACAAATTGGCTTAAGCGTGTTTACAACAATGTTTAATACATGATTAAAAACTTATTACAATAGGCGCTTAGCCTTTACATAACAAAAGATTACACGCTAATCAAAATCATGAAGTCGGCTTCATACTCTGTATTCTGAACTGTTAGTGTACTTGTTCTTTCTGTAACTTGTCTGTACTGCCATTTCGTACCATGTGTGTATAGAATAAGCATAAAAACATACCATAGATCTTAAGTATGAATGCACATATCCTAATGTGATCATATGCACATGCGCTGATGCCCTGATCGACTGCAAGTCATTGGTCTGTTCTGTCTTCTATACTTAGTCAATATTCACTTCATAGTTTACTGTCAAAACTTCATATGACTTTGTTGTCATAATGACAACAAAAAATAAGCCATATACTCCCTGGGAGTCAACTTGCCAACAATCTCCCCCTTTGTCATTAATGGCAACAAAGGAATGTGGCCAAGTTACTCAAAATTGAATAACACCCAAAAACTGTATATTCTCATATTTTAACATATACATACACTACTCCTCATATATACTATATTCATTATATACATTACTCCCCCTTTGACATTAATGACAAAGGTGTCAAAAAATTGTAATTTTCTAGAAACTTACTGTCATGCCGAAACTAGGAAAAAACACACACACAATTTTTTTTTTAAAAAAAAAGGCACATAAGTACGTACAACTAACAATGGTTGAGCTAGAAGGGTAATAGAAAAAAGAGTCAACATTTGAATAACAAGGTGTAAATGTAGACTGAATAAGGATCAAGCCACAGACTGATGTGCAATTGGGTATCAACTGGTTCCTTGGGTTATAAGGATACTCAACTCAAGTAGATCTAACTCTAATTCCTTGGTTAGAATTATGATGGTAGTTAGTGGTTACTAAACACATGTTGAACTGGGTTGCCATTACTGAATCTTTAACCTAGTTTGCAACTTAATCTGATCAAGTCTATTTCTAGTTAACATTAACTACTAGCCCAAGCTTAGTCAGATGAATATTCTACTAGCTAAAATCAAGTCAGGTTTCCTAATCCTACTAACATCATTAATGAAATTATTCTCCTATGATAAAAAAATACAACATGCATTCCTAATCCATCAATTCCTAACATATGACCTTAAATTAACTTTCATTTAGACATTTGAAATATCTCCTAATTCAACAATAATATTTACTTTTAATTACAATCGAGTATACACCCTAATCGCCTTGAATACAAGAGTAATATAATCCCCCTTTTATTTTGGTAATAAATTAACACTAAACATTAACTATATATCTAATCAATTGAGCAATTCGCCACTCTAATTGGCCAATCAACACTTTAGACAAAATTTCTGATTTATTAAATTCACAAATCTCACCATTATAAATTGATCTAGACAAATAATGCTAGGTAACCATTTAAAAGATTTAATATAATATTGATAGATAATTCCAACACCAATTAAAATTAAAACACGTTCAATACACTAAATTGATTTCAATACCAATTACGATTAAAACCACATTTAATACCCTAAATGATTCCAATGCCAATTGAATTTAAAACATGTTTAATACACTAAATAAAAATTAAAACATATTTAATACATTAAAAGTTCCCAATACCAATTAAAATTAAAACACTACAGTTATATACCTAATATTACATGCTACATCATTAAATTAATATAATGTGCAAAGAAATGCTACCAAAAAGAATTTAAAAACCAATATGAAGAAGGGCCTAATAAACTAGCTTAACTATCTACTAACTTCTAACTAACTTATTAACTTATACATCTAACCTTCCATTAACTTCTAACCCTAACTACCCACTAACAAATAATCTAACCCTTTATTTACAAATAAAGCATTGCATGGGTTTCAAAATATGCAATTAGGGGAGGGTACAAAGTGATATGACATACAGGAGGGGCCCCCCATACTACCTACAAACACTAGCTTAATAATCTATCACTTATTAGTATATATTATCCCCCCACCACAAGTCAAATAGAATTTGCAAGGGAAGGAATTTGAATTCCTATAAGGATGCAAGTGTAAGATGAAGTAAAAAGGACTGTTCTAGGGGGGGGGGGGGGGGCCCCCCCNGGGGGGGGGGGGGGGGGGGGCACCACCTATCCCATCCTCCCAAGCAAGAAATTTCGCATGGAATAAGGGAAAGCCAAAAAGGTGGCACAATTTTTAAGGGGAAGATGAAGGGTAAAATTTTCATGGCCCACCAAACCAAGTACTTCATCCTCCAAGGCAATTTTGAAAGTAGTGGAGGGAGTTGACTTTGCAAGGGACATGACAGTTAGTTTTAGGGAAGAGGACAACAAGGAGAAGGGAGTGCTTCCCAAGTAGTGCATCCCTTATATAAAGTGATTAATATTTTTAAAATTTCAAAAAACCAAAGCTTAAGCTAAAAAGTAAAATGGTTAGGGTGGGACCCACGAAAAGGTAAGAATTAAGGTGAGTTTAGCTAGGTAATTAGGATTTAATTTGCATGTTTAATTTACTGAGATATAATTTCGAATCTAATTAGAGGGAAACCCATTTGGAAAAGGAATATTCTCTATGGTAAGAGAATATTTCCTTTCCCATACAAATTCTAGAGAGCTTTTTATGCTCTAATTCTAGAAAATGTTATGGGCTTGGTTATAAGCTCTTACATTTTAGATTTGCTAGGTTCATTTTCTTTTGTAGAAGTTCATAGTGCATAATAGGATTGATTTAATGAATAATATACAAGAGGGACCAATAGTATTTATTGAATTTCATGTTGACATGAAAATTAATTAAATTTGTTGTTAATTTTTAAAGTTATTTCTCCTTCTCAAGAGCTGAGATTAAAATGCAGATTTTTATTGAAGAAAGTTGAATCTAGGAGGTTTTCAAGATGCAAAATTTCTTAAGATGGAAGGGAATGAAATTAAAATATTATTTTTCTCTTTCAATTTGGTTATCCTTCTATCCATGGGTGGTTATATTCTCTTCTTTTAGGAATTTAAATGCAACATTCAAGAACTAAGGATCCAATCTTTTACAACGTGATAATCTTATAATCTACATTACAACATCTTCAAAATGATAGATTTACACAATGCTAGAATGGTTCACAACATGTTTTACTTTAATAGATCATTACATAAGAAGGATATCTCGCCACATCTAGCTTGAGAAGCTTCAAATTTGAACATTACAACAATCAACAAAATGAATTTCAATACAATGAGTGTCTATGCAAGAAAATGAAGTTGCTTATACACAAGTACCCTCAAATAAGAATTTATTTCAAGCTTCTTCCACCTCTTTCATGACATGAAAAAACCTGCAAATTTTAAGAGGGGAAGCCATGGGAAACTCACCTCCCAACCAAGGCCTCAAGGAGGCCACCCCCGAGCTTGGAGAACCAAGGCTAAACAAGGTTTCACATCCAAAATTCTCACAACCTTTTACATGCACAAAGACAACAATAAACTCCCATTCAAGGTTTAACAAATGGGTTTTACAAACCCATTGAAGAAGGGTGAAGGTGGAATTTTCCAAGGAGGAGAATGCCAATACAATTTCCAAATCTCTCAACAAGAGTTTTCCATGCCTCTCCAAGGCTAATTTGACAATGCTTCCATTTACACATTGGCCATTTCTATGTCAAAATACAATATTTCCAACATGGCTTCATGGAGCCCATACTTCATAAATTTATCCCTCTTTTTCAAGAGAAGAGACTTTCACTACAATGGAGAGCCCAACTAACCCCTTCACCCAAGGCCACTTCTTCCCTTCCCAAAGGGTGAGTAATTCCTTCACTCCCATGAACAACACTCCCAATTTAAGGAAACAAAGGATGATGCAAAAAAATCCAAAGAGATTCCCTCCCCAACACATGACAACAAAATTTACATACTACAACACTACACAAGATTAAATACATGAATCTCATACAAGATCTCATATTCATAAAATAATACATCAAATTTTTTTGCAACAAATCATGCACTCCATGACAAGAGAAACTAACCTTTCAATTATGTTATGGAAAAATGAAATTTGAGAAGAGCTCAAATCCTTATCTTTCCTACTTTCAAAACCCTAATTGTCTCTAAAATTAGAGAGTGGGTGAACACCCACTAAGTCTCCCAAAACCTTCTAAAAAGACCTCCAAAAGTGTACTCAAGAACTAGCAATCATGAGATGTATGACAACTAGCCTTTTTGTCTCCCCTCTTAATTGAGAGTTTGGCAAGGAGTGTGGGATAAGTAAGATGCAAGATACTAACTCTATTTTCGCCACTTTTGAGAAGTATGCATTTTGGGGAGTCCTCATGGTGACCTAGGTCTCTCACATAGGTAAAAACTAACCCTAATGCAAGGTACCCACTTAGGGTTAACTAATTTTGGTCAAAAATACACTCTAGGGTCACTTTTAATCCCTCTAAAGTACCCCTAAGGTTCAAATTTGAGTTTCAACATGATAGGATCCCTACAAGACATCTATATGCAAGTGATTAATATAATGTCATAAGGTTAAGTGATTCTTGCCCAAGCCTTAATTGACATGTCACTATCCACATGGACAACACAAGTGTCAAGTGACACCAAACAAAATACACACCACATTCACAAATGACATGTCCAAATAACAACATAAATTAAAACTATTAACACACATTCAGATTACATTTACAATAAGGGTCACATTACAATGAGGTTTCAACCCTTTATTGGATTAAACCTTGGCTTACTCAATTCACATGTGTTTAGCCATGATTCTCCAAAAAATTCTATGGTTCCCATTTCTGCACACTAAACTTCGAGCATCAGTAGTCCAAGATGAAAAAATTACATGCAATATATATTTTCAATTCATAATTAACAACATTTATCAATAAGAAGAATTAAGTCCCTAATTGAAACTTTCATACATAAATGTTTAAAACATAAGAATTCCTTAATCACCATGACATAACATCCATAAAATGGTCAAGTCTAATCATAATTTTGTCTTCTCATCAATTCACTAATCTAAACATATATAATCAAGGTCAACCACCTTTTCTAAGTCTAATCCATGCCAAAATGTAATCCACACAATATAATCATCATCATATCATAACATCACGAGTCCCTGTCGGGATAACAAAAAGTGTATCAATATAACAAAACATAGAGTGTCAAAGTGTGATCAAACAGTAAAGCTATGATGGATCGGGGTGAGGCCTCACATCCTCCCCCACTAGGCATGAAATTCCTCCTGGAATTCATAAAAAATATATGGGTACTGAGATCTCATCTGCACTGCATCCTCCCATGAAGCTGTGACCTCATCGTAACAATCCCACTAGACCCTAACGTGGTCCAGCTCTCAGCCTCAAAGTGCAATGGTTTGTCAGGCTATAATGTGAATGGGCTCTAGTGCTAGCTGCCTGTCCGACTCCACCTACAAGGCATCCCAATATATAATTTGAGACTCATCATAAATATATTTCTGAAGCACAGATACATGAAACACATCATGGATGCATGACAGGCTGGGTGGCAAGGCTAGACGGTAGGCAATTGGTCCTATCCTCTCCAATATCTTGAAAGGTCCAACAAAGTGAGGTGCTAACTTAGATTCCTTTCCAAAATGAATTGGACTCTTATGCGGGCACACTCTTAAGAAGACCCTATCTCCAACCATATACTCACGATCAACCCTCTTCGCATCTGCATACTTCTTCTGCCAATCCTGAGCATCCCTAAGGAGTTTCCTAATCAAGGCAACCTGCTACTCCATATCCTTGACCAACTGAGGTCCAATAGATACTCTATCCTTGATCCTGTCCCAACTCAGTGGTGTCCTGCATGGTCTACTGTACAAGGCCTGATATGGTGGCATACCTATAGAAGAATGATGCCCATTATTATAGGCAAACTTGACCAGATGTAGGTATTCCTCCCACTTGACCTAATGGTCTATCACATACATGTGAAACATGTCCTCTAATACCTGGTTAACCCTCTCAGTCTGGCCATCTGTCTGAGGGTGATATGTTGTACTAAAATTGAGCCTAGTGCCCAATGCTACCTGTAACTCTCTCCAAAAGGCTGATGTGAACAAGGAGTCTCTATCAGAGATGATCTCATGGGGAATGTCATGAAGTCTAACAATATCTCGCAAAAAGACCTGAGCTACGTCTTGTGCTGTGAATTTAGTATGCACGGGTAAGAAGTGGGCAACCTTGGTCAATGTGTCAACTGTCACCAAGATAGCATCATGGCGGTGAGAAGACATAGGGAGACCAATAATTAAGTCCATAGATATAGTATCCCACTTCCACTCGGCAATCTCATGTGACTGCAAGAGCCCACCTAGATGACCATGCTCTACCTTCACTCTCTGGCACTCAAGACATCTAGCAACAATGCTGGCAATCTGCAATCTCATACCCGGCCAATGGTACAACTGTCTCATATCGACATGCAATTTCTTAACTCTTGGATGAGCTGCATAAGGTGCTTTGTGAGCCTCAAGTATAATAAACTCCCACAAGTCACTTGTAGAAGGTACATAGATGCATCCCCTATGACGTAGAAGTCCATCGGACTCCAAGGAATAATTTGCAAATTTCCCTTCTAGGGGTCTCTATGAATGGATAAACTGAAAAACCTCCACATATAATCCATCCCCTGGCAAATGATGCAAAATGTGGTCCCTCAAATCTGTACTAGAAGCCATAGATGAGAGCTCATGTGGCCTCCTACTCAAGGCATCTACAACTACATTCTCCTTCCCCTTGATGTAATGAACATCAAAATCATACTCACACAAAAACTCCATCCATCTCCTCTGCCTAGCATTAAGATTGGGTTGTGTAAAGATATACTGTAGGCTCTGGTGATCTGAATGAAGCTCAAATCAGTGACCTAGAAGGAAATGTCATCATCTCACTAAAGCATGAACCACCGCTGCGAGTTCTAGGTCATGAGTAGGATAATTAAGTTCATGAGTCTTTAGCTTCCTAGACTCGAAAGCTATAGGATGACCCTCCTACATAAGGACTACTCTTAAACCATCCAATGAAGCAATAATACATACCACAAAATTTGCCGAAGGATCTGGCACTGGTAAAATCAGTGCTCTAGTCAGGGCTCTCTTGAGCTCCTTGAAAGCTCTCTCACACTTCTCTGTCCATTCATATCTTTTCCCCTTTCTCTGAAGGGAGGTGATGGGATGAACCACTCTAGAAAATCCTACCATGAAGCATCTGTAATATCCTGCTAAGCCCATAAAACTCCTGACCTCAGTGACACTGGTGGGTGCTGGCCAATCTATAATAGCTCTAATCTTTGATGGGTCTACAGATATCCCATCGCCAGATATACCATGACCAAGATAATGCACCTTGGGTCTAAAGAAGGCACACTTTGACAAGCTGCCATATAACTAATTCTCTCTCAAGCACTGTAGAACCTGTCTCAGGTGCTCCTCATGCTCCTCCTCATTGCGAGAATAAATCAGAATATCATCGAGGAATATTATCACAAATTTATCCAAAAATGTATGAAATACTCCGTTCATGAGGCTCGTGAACATAGCTTGAGCATTTGTGAGGCCAAATGGCACTACTGTGAACTCATAGTTACCATACATCGTGCGAAATGTAGTCTTGTGGATATCACTTTCCACAATCCATAACTGATGGTATCTTGGCTTTAGATCTATCTTCGAGAACACTCGGGCACCCTGCAACTGATCAAATAGATCATTGATCCTGGGGAGTGGGTACCAGTTCTTAATTGTTACTTTATTCATCTGTCGATAATCAATGCACAATTGAAGTGAACCATCCTTCTTCTTCACAAAAATCACAGGTGCACCCCAAGGTGATACACTAGGTCGAACATGCCCTTTCTCCAAGAGCTCTTCTAACTGAATCTTGAGCTCATGTGTGGTCATCCTGTAGGGTGCTCTAGATACTGGCTCGGCTCCTGGTACAATATCTATGTGAAAATTAACTGCCCTAGGTGGGGGCATACCAGGTATCTCAGTAGGAAATACACCTGCAAACTCCTGAAGAATAGGATAATCCTCAAGTGAAGGCTCCCCTCTTGAATCCTCCTCTCTATCACTAATGGTGATGGAAAATAACTTACATCCCTTCTACACGCACTGCCTAAGCTACATAGCAGAAATAATGTGAAGGTATATGGGTCTTTGTACCCCAAATACCACCATAGATGTGCCGTGATCATCAGCACACTCGACCCTCTTCTGACGACAATCCACCTTGGCACTGTGGGCACATAGCCAATCCATGCCAAGGACTACAGCATAAGAACCTAGAGGGGTAATGCAGAGATTAGTCATCGTGATAAGGTCTCCAATCTGAATATGATATCCACAAACTAAGGAACTAACAGAGACTTTAGCTCCTGAAGCTAACTTAACCTCCCAATCGACATCCTATCTGACTGCCACCAGCCCGCAATGCTCCACTACATAGGGAGATATAAAGGAGTCTGTGGCTCCTGAATCAAATAAGATAGAAACATTGATACCCTGAATCATACCTGCGGCCTCAATGACCGTGGCCTGGTGCTCGGCCTGGCGGTTATCAATTGCTGCAAAAACTCTATGGGATCTACCCATATCTCCAACTGTAGGCTCTGAGATAGTCCCTCGCTGACCACCGGCTGACTATCCCCGTGGGAACTCTCTTGCTAAATTACCCATACCACCACAAGTGTAACATAGGCCATGAGTCTTAAATTTCACTCCCTATGTCCTAGGCTACTGTGACCCTTCGGTCTTGCTAGAACCACTGTATCCACCCCTAGAGGATTGCTGAGTCCTAGCTGACTGTGTTTGAGGGGTCTGTGTCCTATGATCCTATCTAGGGCCCTGAGACTGCCCCTGTTTGGGCTTAGAGCCTTGATAGCCCTATGAATGCCTTAGTTTGTAATCCTACTGGGATCTCTACTGCTGAGACTACTGACCCTTAAAGGATCCTACTGAGTGATTCTATTTCCCTTTCCAAGAGGGCCTCTGCTGTCTTGACTGCTGGGAAGAGGGGATTCGGTGCTGGGACCGATCCCGCGACTCCTGTCTAGTAGAGATCTCCTCAGATACAAGTGTCATCTCAACTACCCCTCTAAATGTGGTAGGGAATGCTAGGCGTACTGTGCTCTGAATAGACATTTTAAGTCCCTTAATGAAATGGTGAATACGCAGTTTCTCATCCTTCATATAATCAACATATGGAAGGAGCTTGAGAAACTGACTCTCATACTGGTTCACCATAAGGCCTCTCTACTAGAGATCATGGGACTCCTCTATCTGTCTCTATCTGAAATGCTCGGAGAGATATCTCTTACAGAAACGGGCCTCAAAAGTCTCCCAAGTGAGTGTGTCAATACTCACTCCACCAATGGACACCTCCTGCTCCCACCAAGTGGAAGCCTTCTCCCGTAGGAGATGAACTGCTAGTCATGCTTTTAGATTACTCCCATAAGGGAAGAATCCAAAATATCACTGTAAACTCTGTAACCAGGCCTCTGCTACTGACCCATCAGTGGATGCCAAAAAAAGGGGTGGATGGAGTCGTAATAACTCTCAGATCTCATCTCCAACATCTCTAGGGGGTCTCTCCCTGGCATGTAACTCATGCTCGCATGGTATAACCACCTGATGAACTGACTCACCCTCCTGATCATCATGACCCTGAACATATCTGGGTGGAGGAATCCTACTCCTTTCTCTGGTCACTTCTCTCTCATTCTCTAAAACATGTGCTTCCCCTTCGAGAACCTGCTGCTAAACTACGGGTGGTAGTCTCTGCTGAATCACCCCAATCAAATTTTGGAGAATATCCATAATATCTTGGTTAGGGTTCAGAGGTTGTGGTGGTGGTGGAGGTGGTGGTGGAGGTGGTGGAGGTGGATCCTCCTGCCCTGCCCCCGCACGGGGAGCTCTACGACCTCTCCCTTGTCGGTTAGCTCTAGTGATCGTAGGCATCCTACATAATGATTTAAGTTTAGAGTGAGTTGAAACGTAATGGGTTAGGTTCCTTGTGCCAAAACCTGGCTCTGATACCAAAATGTCATGCCCAAACTTGGAAAAAACACACACACAAATTTTTTATTTATAAAAAGGCACATAATTACGTACAACTAACAATGGTTGAGATGGAAGGGTGATAGAAAAAAGAGTCAACCTTTGAATAACAAGGTGTAAATGCAGATTGAATAAGGGTCAAGCCATAGATTGATGTGGAATTGGGTATCAACTGGTTCCCTAGGTTATAAGGATACTCAACTCAGGTAGATCTAACTCTTATTCCTTGCTTAGAATTATGATGGTAGTTAGTGGTTACTGAACACATGTTGAACTGGGTTTCCCTTACTGAATCTTTAACCTAGTTTGCAACTTAATTTGATCAAGTCTAGTTCTAGTTAACATTAACTACTAGCCCAAGCTTAGTCAGATGAATATTCTACTAGCTAAAATGAAGTCAGGTTTCCTAATCCTACTAACATCATTAATGAAATTATTCTCCTATGATAAAAATAAAACAACATGCATTCCTAATTCATCAATTTCTAACATATGACCTTAAATTAACCTTTCATTTAGACATTTGAAATATCTCCTAATTCAACAATTAAATTTACTTTTAATTACAATCGAGTATAAACCCTAATCCCCTTGAATACAAGAGCAATATAATCCCCCTTTTATTTTGGTAATAAATTAACATTAAACATTAACTATATATCTAATCAACTGAGCAATTCACCACTCTAATTGGATAATCAATACTTTAGACAAAATTTTTGATTTATTAAATTCACAAATCTCACCATTATAAATTGATCTAGACAAATAATGCTAGGTACCCATTTAAAAGATTTAATATAATATTTATAGATAATTTCAACACCAATTAAAATTAAAACACGTTCAATACACTAAATTGATTTCAATACCAATTACGATTAAAACCACATTTAATACCCTAAATGATTCCAATGCCAATTGAATTTAAAACACGTTTAATATGCTAAATAAAAATTAAAACATATTTAATACATTAAAAGTTCCCAATACCAATTAAAATTAAAACACTACAGTTATATACCTAATATTACATGCTACATCATTAAATTAATATAATGTGCAAAGAAATGCTACCAAAATTAATTTAAAAACCAATATAAAGAAGGGCCTAATAAACTAGCTTAACTATCTACTAACCTCTAACTAACTTATTAACTTATACATCTAACCTTTCATTAACTTCTAACCCTAACTACCCACTAACAAATAATCTAACCCTTTATTTACAAATAAAGCATTGCATGGGTTTCAAAATCAGCAATTAGGGGAGGGTACAGAGTGACATGACATACAGGAGGGGCCCACCATACTACCTACAAACACTAGCTTAATAATTTATCACTTATTAGTATATATTATCCCCCCACCACAAGTCAAATAGAATTTGCAAGGGAAGGAATTCGAATTCCTATAAGGATGCAAGTGTAAGATGAAGGAAAAAGGACTATTCTAAGGGGGGGGGCACCACCTATCCCATCCTCCCAAGCAAGAAATTTCGCATGGAATAAGGGGGAGCCAAAAAGGTTTCACAGTTTTTAAGGGGAAGATGAAGGGTAAAATCTGCATGGCCCACCAAACCAAGTACTTCATCTTCCAAGACAATTTCGAAAGTAGTGGAGGGAGTTGACTTTACAAGGGACATGACAGTTAGTTTTAGGGAAGAGGACAACAAGAATAAGGGAGCGCTTCCCAAGTAGTGCAGCCCTTATATAAAGTGATTAATATTTTTAAAATTGCACAAATAAAAGATTAAGCTAAAGAGTAAAATGGTTAGGGTGGGACCCATGGAAAGGTAAGAATTAATGTGAGTTTAGCTGGGTAATTAGGATTTAATTTGCATGTTTAATTTACTGAGATATAATTTTGAATCTAATTAGAGGGAAACCCATTTGCGAAAGGAATATTCTCTGTGGTAAGAGAATATTTTCTTTTCCATACAAATTCTAGAGATCTTTTTATGCTTTAATTCTAAAAAATGTTATGGGCTTGGTTATAAGCTCTTACATTTTAGATTTGCTAGGTTCATTTTCTTTTGTAGAAGTTCATAGTGCATAACATGATTGATTTAATGAACAATATACAAGAGGGACCACTAGTATTTATTGAATTTTATTTTGACATTCTAACTAATTAAATTTGCTATTGATTTTCAAATTTATTTCTCCTCCTCAAGAGCTGAGATTAAAATGCAGATTTCTATTGAAGAAAGTTGAATCTAGGAGGTTTTCAAGATGCAAAATTTCTTAAGATGGAAGGGAATGAAACTACAATATTATTTTTCTCTTTCAATTTGGTTATCCTTCTATCCATGGGTGGTTATCTTCTCTTCTTTTAAAAATTTAAATGCAACATTCAAGAACTAAGGATCCAATCTTTTACAACATGATAATATTATAATCTACATTACAACATCTTCAAAATGATAGATTTACATAATGCTAGAATGGTTCACAATATGTTTTACTTTAATAGATCATTACATAAGAAGGATATCTCCCCACATCTAGCTTGAGAAGCTTCAAATTTGAACATTACAACAATCAACAAAATGAATTTCAATACAATGAGTGTCTATGCAAGAAAATGAAGTTGCTTATACACAAGTACCCTCAAATAGGGTTATCTTTTAAGCTTCTTCCACCTCTTTCATGACTTCAAAAAACCTACAAATTTTAAGAGGGAAAGGCATGGGAAGCTCACCTCCCAACCAAGGCCTCAAGGAGGCCACCCCCGAGCTTGGAGAACCAAGACTAAACAAGGTTTCACATCCAAAATTCTCACAACCTTTTACATGCAAAAAGACAACAATAAACTCCCATTCAAGGTTTCACAAATGGGTTTTACAAACCCATTGAAGAAGGGTGAAGGTGGGATTTTTCAAGGAGGAGAATGCGAATAAAATTTTCAAATCTCTCAACAAGAGTTTTCCATGCCTCTCCAAGGCTATATTGACAATGCTTCCATTTACACATTGGCCATTTCTATGCCAAAATACAATATTTCCAATATGACTTCATGGAGCCCATACTCCATGAATTTATCCCTCTTCTCCAAGAGAAGAGACTCTCACTACAATGGAGATCCCAAATAACCCCTTCACCCAAGGCCACTTCTTCCCTTCCCAAAGGGTGAGTAATGACTTCACTCCCATGAACAACACTCCCAATTCAAGGAAATAAAGGATGATACAAAAAAATCCAAAGGTATTCCCTCCCCAACACATGACAACAAAATTTACATACTACAACACTATAAAAGATTACATACATGAATCTCATACAAGATCACATATTCATAAAATAATACATCAAAGTTTCTTGCAACAAATCAAGTACTCCATGGCAAGAGAAACCAACCTTTCAATTGTGTTATGGCAAAATGAAACTTGAGAAGAGCCCAAATCCTTATCTTTCCTCCTTCCAAAACCCTAATTGTCTCTAAAATTAGAGAGTGGGTGAACACCCACTAAGTCTCCCAAAACTCTCTAAAAATACCTCCAAAAGTGTACTCAAGTACTAGCAATCATGAGATGTATGACAACTAGCCTTTTTGTCTCCCCTCTTAATTGAGAGTTTAACAAGGAGTGTGGGACAAGTAAGATGTAAGAGACCAACTCTATTTTCGCCACTTTTGAGAAGTAGGCATTTTGGGGATTCCTCATGGTGACCTAGGTCTCTCCCATAGGTAAAAACTAACCCTAACCTAAGGTACCCACTTAGGGTTAACTAATTTTGGTCAAAAATATACTCTAGAGTCACTTTAATCCCTCCAAAGTACCCGTAAGGTTCAAATTCGAGTTTCAACATTATAGGATCCCTACAAGGCATCTATATGTAAGTGATTAATATAATGTCATAAGGTTAAGTGATTCTTGCCCAAGCCCTAATTGACATGTCACTATCCACATGGACAACACAAGTGTCAAGTGACACCAAACAAAATACACATCACATTCACAAATGACATGTCCAAATAACAAC
>MU224171.1:3970999-3988736 GCA_018584345.1 Thuja plicata
TGTATATTCCTATCTATCTGTTCATCTTTCCTTATGTATGTGAAATCATAATATAAGTTCTTTACATGTGTAAACATTCAAGAAACATACATGAAAGTAAATAACACATAACACATGATATGATATTACAGAAAACTCCTATAAGGAAGTAAAAACTACAGTGGGGATGTCTACCCACAAAACTTCACTATCTGCAAATAAGAAGGGAGCCAGTTAAGGCTTACAATTTGATCACTTCTAATGATCTACCCTGTTAGGTTTTCTCTGACCACCTGTAACCACCTAGATTTGGTCTGCTATGACCATAGACCCTATTTTCCCTAATTGTGATCATACCCCCCAATTATGTCTAGACAACTCTTCAAATGGCTGGCATAATTCATTCAAATCAAACTTAATCTCCTAAGTGATCTAATCACTAATTTATATTAATCACTTTAGCCAATCCAATCAAATCAATTAAATTTAATCAATTCAAATCAATACCTGGCTAAGGTAATTAATTTAAAGGGAATTAATGAAATCCTATTTATACCTCATCACTTGCAAAATCAATCTCCTAGCCTAATTGATTCAATTTGGCTATAGTCCTAATTAATTATTACAAAGCAATCAAAAGCTTAAATGATTAATTAAATCCCTATTATTGAGTGAATATGTTTTTGATTAAGGTAAAAATAGGTTTTGAAGGGGCCCCAAAACCCTATACAATATGGTCAAAAAAGATATTCAAAGAAGCACTCTAAAATCGTACAAAGAAAGACCACCACGAGGGTTTTGAAATAGACTCCCTTAACCTAGACACAAAAAAGATACTAGAAAAAGGATCTAGCACCCTTACAAGAACAAATGCTGCTAAAGAGGATTTACATAAAAAAGCAGCAGCCCAAGAACTTCCAGCAAGCAGCAACACATCTGCCAGCAAAGGAAAGCTCAAACAAGTTATTTCTTCCCCTTCTAGGAACAAAGAGACATATCAAAAGAGGGTGGACGATTTGATTTTTTCTTTCCTTTTACAGAAGTCCACCCACCCTCCACATCCTTGGCCAAATCTAGCATAGTATTCAAATCAAGATTCAGGACCCCCAAAACTTGAGGCTATCCTAGGAAAGGGCCAAGAGAATCCAATGAAACAGCATTGGAAGAATACTCAGTAGCTACCTTTTTAGAAGAAACCAGCGGGGGTTTGCCAATAAGAGGAGCAGAAGCCCCACTACCCTCAGAGCCATGAACATTTGATTCAAGGAAAGCTCCTAGGGAAGAGCCATCAATGGACCCGAGAGGCACATTAGGCTCATCTAACTCCTGAGAAGAAGAGACAACCTGAGAAAAGCTTTTGATAGAAGAATCCTTCACAACAGAGTAATGTTGGGAAGAGGCCCCCTTCCACCAAGAAGCATGTTTTTTAATCTTTTCCAATCCACACTGGTCTGCTAAGTGACCAATTTTAAAGCATCTCCTGCATCTAAAGGGGAGGCCTTCATAATCCAAAGTTTGGATCCATGACCCTTTAGGATGCACCAACTTAATCTTTTCTGGAAGACCTTTGGATGTATCCAAATCAACCAGGATCCTAGCATAAGTTGAGTGAAGAATAGCGTCTGATTCCTCATCAACCATCAGGAAGTCCCCAAGAGCCTCACCCACTACCTCAAGAAGAGAGTTAACCCAAAAATGAAGAGGGAGATGAGGGAGCCTCACCCAAGTAGGAACCTTGGAGAAAGACTCAATAGAAGCATCAAAGTCTAGATGCCAAGGATTCATCATGAGCATACTCTGATCATTCCAGCCAAAAAAATGATCATATAGTATCACTTTCCTATCAACAGCCCTCTCAAACTTGGCAATGAAAAATCCCCTTGCCATTGGGAAAATGTGAGCTATTTTAGAAATGACCAGTTCCCAATGCCAAGAAATCCAAGCATGCAAATCTAGAAGACTTAGCTAGAGACCCTCAAATCTGCAGATAAGACCCTGATCCTCAAGAACTGAAGAAGCATGATCAATGGCTTCCACTACCTCTCCATATAGAGGGAGGATTAGAGAGTTAGAGAGAGGGAAAGGGGTAGTATTATGCTTTCTTGCAACTAAGAACTTCTTAGAGGTAGCAGGTTTTCACTGAGAAGAGCCCCCAGCAGCAAGAAGATCCGCAACAGACATCAAAGGAGCATTTTCCCCAGCCGCAGCTGAGAGATCCCTAACCCGCCTAGGAGAACTAGGAACAATAAGGGAAGAAGCCACCATGACTCTCCCTACAATAGCCAAATCCACCAAATAAGCATCCACTTTCACCCTTGCAGCCGCATCCAAAGCTTTCGCTCCATCAGAAACCCTAGCGGCGGCAGAAGTGACAGGAGGAGCAAGCGACATGCTTATATTTCTACAATTATTGAGTGAATATGTTATTACAACAATTCATTTCATTAATATTCCCTCTAACCTAACCAATCTCAAATATCCAACCATGAGTTCAAACTCATCCCAACCCCTTCTCACATACTAATTCTTCTTAATTAGCTAATTAACCTTAATTACCTAATTAACCTTAATTAGCTAATCCCCTCCACTCATTCTCTCTCCTCCCATCTAAATCTCCTTAATCACATGTCTTAAGCCTTAAACCTAATCCTAAGCTACCCTTAATCTTGTCACCTTCCATTAAGGTGTGATTATGAATTCAACCCTCCCCCTAAAGTCAAAGTTGTCAGGCTTGACCTTAAACCCCCACCCATGCTTCTTAAACCCTCACCCATACGTCATCAATGCTTTCATAAATGGAACATTGTAATATTACATATTCCTTCCACCCATACCTCATTAATGAGTCTTACAGCCTCATTAATGATAGCCCTTCTAGAGTCTTCTCCCCTTTCTCCATTTCTCCTATAAATAGGATGGATTTTGAGCTCAAATGGCTCTTGTTCTTGCCCTTGATTTTATGAAATATATTGTTATAATGCTCCTAATTTTGAAGAGTTGATAGCATCCTTATGCTGCCCATATTTGAAGAATTGAAGGAGCAATCTCATGTTGCTCATGTTTTAAGGATTTTCATAGTGCTTTCTAGCTTATTTCTTAATCATGTTTTTATTATCTTCATTTCTAGAGCTAGAATGCATGTTTTTGAATCATTTAGATTAATTTTAATTTGAATATTCTGTTCTTAGGTTGTATTTGTCACTGGAATATGCAAAATATGAGGGCTATTATATCATTTTTCATACTCCTCCTAGATAGGAAGCAATAGATCAATTTTGGTGATTGCTATATTTTCTAACCCCTTGTTTTCACTAATGCAATGATTTATTGAAGTGTTGTGTCTCTTAACAAGTACAAAAATCACACACACATCTCTAGTGCCCACCATGGGGCAAGATTGCTCAAAATTTCACCAAATTTTTCTCTTTGCCGTTAACATTTTTAAAATTTGCAGGCAGTTTAGCTTTTCCGGGAGCAAATTATCATTTTCGGTCATTCTTTTATCATTTCCGGGAGTAACTTATCATTTCTGGTAAATCTTTTATCATTTTTGGGAGCAACTTATCATTTTCAAGAGTTTTAATATCGTTTGCCATTGCATTTCCAGAAGGTAAAATTTGACCTTAAAATCATTTCTGGTTGCTAAATTTTCATTTTTCGTACGTGTTATCATTTCGGGTAAAAGGAATATCATCCTGGGTGAATCTTATCATTTGGGATCAATCTTTTATCTTTTTTGGGGTTTATCATTTTGGGTCTCTGAAATATCGTCTGTCGTCCAGGGGAAAAAATATAGAGTGCTGTCATTTGAAAATTTGATTTCTAACTTGCTAACAAGGTTGTTTTTGTGATTGTGATCCTATTTTTGACAGCCTAACTAAGTGCTTGTAGGTTTCTAAGAAAGGAATAAGAAGACAATACTAAATGTGTGTGGTTGTAGGGATTTTTAGACTGATTTTGATACTAACCCTTTTTCAAAAGCTTTCACACTTAAATACCATTTTCTCAAACATGTCTTAAAACAACTAGATTACTATGCTCTTTTCCTTTTTAAGGAAAATCAGAAAATCAAACATTATTTTAACACTTGCGAAAGAATCTATGGGGTAAATGAACAAGAAAACTTACATCATTTAATTCATTTGGAATAAGAAATTAAACAATCAAAGCACTAAATTTGTGGGATAAATGAACATGTTCAATCGTTTAATTCAATTCGGATTAGAAATTGAACAATCAAAGAACTAAATTTGTGGGATAAATGAACAAGTTCAATCATTTAATTCAATTCTAATCAGAAATTGAACAATCAAAGCACTAAATTTGTGGGATAAATGAACAATTTCAATCGTTTAATTCAATTTGGATCAGAAATTGAACAATTAAAGCACTAAATTTTTGGGATAAATGAACAAGTTCAATCGTTTAATTCATTTTGGATTAGTAATTGGACAAGCAAAGCATTAAAAACTATGGTCAATTGAACAATACAAATCTACTTTCAAGTATTTTGTTTCCTTAAATAGGAACATTTTAAATCAAGCACAACATTTCTTGAGGGAATGAACTATTTGATTGATTTTGTTTTGGGAGAAAATGGCATGGATTAGGAGAGTATGCTTTTCTTCTTTCGAAGAATAAGAAATCTAGACACCCTACGCTCGCCAATCCTTTGTAAGCTTATTTAATAGTATAGGGCATGCCGGTTGAGGAAAAAATCTCTCGGGAATGACCCAAGTGAGGACAAGTTTTATGCCAACCCTTCCAACCCACTATAAATAATTTCTTCCTCGTAGGCCAAAGCCTCAGAAGACGGAGCCGATTTTGTTCATAGAATTTTGACATCATTCTTTGAACATGCTTGGGTATGTGTAGAGTGAAGCTGCTTGAATCTTGTTTGCAAGACTACATATACTTAAGTACTCATAGGGCTATATGCCTCAATTTTGCCTTGTGCAATTCTATGGGGGACAGTTTTGAATGGATTGCCCAATAAAAGACAATATTTCAGCTAAAAAAATTCTTGATTCACCCCTGAAAGGGTGATAATCCTTGTGCAAGGAAAAAAGTAATTGCCCTAAGAAACTCATCATATTGTGCCCTCACTTGCATTTGGAGTTGGCTAATACAACATCATGACTAGAGCCATTGCGTTCTTGGTGATGGCTATATTCTGATTAGCATTTGAGTGTGTACCTTAGTCAACAAGCAAGGATTTTCATCCTCCACCTAGAAAATAGGGATAAGATGTGTGTCTGTTTCACCCTCCTAACAATGCAACAATGCTTGATGTGACTGAAAATCATTAAAAAGATAACATCTTCAAACAAGCAACAAAATTCAAAATTTGGTCTACATGTGTTTTTCACTCATTGGCGAAACCTCAAAACACAATCTTCGATCAAACAAACTCCACGCACTTCCAAGACAAAACTGACAAAATTTGATAGTGGGAACTTGCATCATTGCCTCTCAGAGAAAGATAGTTTATTTTGGATCCCCTTTTGAATCTTCAAGATCTATACTTATTGCTTCTTTTGGTCTCACTATGGCTATATTGAAAACTTTTTCAGATATCTACCTTGCATGTCCTATCGGACTCTTACAATCTGTCTCAATACGTGTGGTCTATCCACTTCTTACAAAAAACTTGATTCCCATCTCACTATCATGGCATTCTAACCCTTTGATGCTGGAATCATTTACTTCCACCAAACAAAAACAACACTTCTACCTAGACACACTCACTTGAAAATTTTGAGACTCTTCCTGATACTATTGGGAAACATTGATGAAAGTTGAGATACAACTTCATGGTTAACACAAGATGCAACAAGTACATGTCTAAAGGATCGAAACTACCTCCTAAATCACCACACTTTTGAGGAGAAACATCTCGCATTTCCCTACTCGATCTAGACTCTCCACAAATGGATAGTGACACTTGCAGATGGAGTGAAACTTTTAAGGAATATAACAATGGAAAACACCAAAAACCCGAAGATACTGATGAAGAAGAAGAACCTACGTTTGACCATCCTTTATTTGAGTCTGACAGTGAGAAAAAAATAATTGAAGAAGAATATGAAAAAATCAAACAAAGCAAGAGGCTCCATAAAATAATGGAAAATATGATTGACAAGGATAAAGAGAAATACTTCCTCCACCTATCATCCATAGGTGTCAAATTACCTAAGGATTACGATGTGGAAAAACTCAAAGAAAATGAGGTACCAACTCCTATATCTATTCTTTCCAAACAGCTAACATTGATGCAAATAGAGCTTAAAAATCTCAAACAAGAGAAGGCTAAACCAAAATCACCATAATCTTTGGACTCCATTTGTCCATTCCCTTTTGATAAGAGTATTTCTATGGTTTTGTTTCCTCCCAACGTGGCAAGACTGAAGTACAAAAAGTATATAGGAGAAACCGACCCACATGATCACATCAGAGAATTTTGTGCTCTAAGCATAGAATACATGCACGAACCTACATACCTCATGTGACTATTTCTAGAAAGTCTAGGAGGTAATGCCATGGAGTGGTTCTCAAATCTAAACCCTAAGGTCAAAACATTTGAGGAGCTAATTCAACGCTTTATCCAACATTACTCCTATAATATACAACATGATGTGACCATGATGGATCTATGTAACACTAAATATAAGACTGGTGAATCATTTACACACTTCCTACAAAGATGGAGGAAAATATTTGCATGGTACTCAAGAGCTATTCCTGAATTGGAGAAGATGGAAATCTTTGTCAATAACTTGGTACCAGAATTGAACTACGCATTGCAAATGCAAGATTCCCCTTATAGCTTCGACAGAATGATAAAAAACGCCATCTGTATCAAAGAATTTATGGTCAGAAAGAGGGAGATCACTCTTCAAGGTGAAAACAAATCAAACAACTCCAACTCCAAGCCTAAATGGTGGAAACAGAACAAGAATGTTGTCAACAATGGCATATTAGACACATCCAATGTTGGCCCTAAACCTTAGGTATTCAATCTAACTAACAGTATGCAAGCAAGAAAGGATACCAAGGTAACAACTCCCATACCCAAAGAAAACAATGATAATAGCAAGGGATAGACATGGACTTCAAAACCTCAAAGAAAATTTACTCCTTTGGGAGAACCTCTCGAGACCATTTTGAAGACACTATTGGATAACAAAGCTCTTACTATCCCAGATTCCAAACCGTGGGAACGAATGGTCAAACCCAGATGGTGGGATGATAACTCCTACTATGTCTTTCAAAAAAACAAAGGACACAAGACTAATAATTGCCTTAAGATAAAACATGTTATTCAAGACCTCATTGAAGGAGGTAAGATCAAAGTGGATGGACATACTACTAATGAAGATCATACAACATTCAATAAACCATTCCCTAATTATGACAAAGGGGAAACATCTAAAGGAAAAGGTAATGAAGTAAACTACACCTATTCCAACAATGACAATGTGATCAATATGCTAGACATGAAAACCTAATCGATTAATGTGGTCATAATCAAAGGTGTTTCTTTCCACTCAAACACAGTGACACGGAGCCAAGCATAGGTCATGATCAAAGGACCCCCAAAACCAATGTCAACGTCCAAGGTTCCTATCATTACTATTCCTAAACCAACAACAAAACACATGGTTACTATTCCTGGAGAAAAGTATGACATGGTAGACCAATTGCAACAAACCTCTGCCAAAATTTCTAGCTTTGAGTTACTCAAAATATCCATAGTACATAGGGAAATCCTAGAACAAGCTCTACATGCTACTAACATCCCAAAGGATATTGATATAGAAAAATTCCAAGTGATGGTCAATCACATCTCAGCACCACATTACCTCTCCTTTTTTGAAGAGGATGATAAGTCATTGACACATCCACATAATCAACCACTCCATATTGAAGTCCTCACTCATAAATCCCATGTTAGACACGTGTTGATAGATGGAGGTGCAAGATTGAATATTTGTACACTTAATTTGATCAAGAAACTGGGTCTTTCAGAATAGACCATTGAATCTAGAAGCAAGATAACCATCAAATTTTATGATGAGGAGGAAAGATCCTCTAAAGGTCTTATTGTTCTACCTATCAGAGTCGGGCCAATTGAAAGGAATGTCGTATGTCAAGTTCTAGATCTACCTTTAGCCTACAATATCCTGTTGGGAAGACCATGGATTCATGAAATGCAAGCTGTGCCATCTACTTACCACCAGTGCATAAAGTTCCCACATAATGGGGTGGAAGTAACTATTCATGTAGATGCTAACTATACTTGTAACAATATCAAAGCAGGTAGTATGATCCCACATAACAAAGAGGCTATGGATGTACTTTCTCCTAAAACTACCAAGGACATGGTTATGAAGAGTTTTGGAAAAACCTTAAAACTTGAAGAAATAGGCATGGGAGAGTACAAGCTGGACCTGAATCCATCACTGACAGAACTTTCCATATCACCAAGATCCTACGGAAGACCTTCCTCAAAATTCACACCTACTACATCCAAGGAGCTAGAAATACACAAAGAAATTGGCATAGTAAAGGCATCCACATCTTCTTTAGACAACACAAAAGAACATACAGTCTTGGACTAGCTTTACAAAGGAGAACCGGCAGAAGCTGAGGTCAAACATGTAGAGATATCCTTAGAACAGTATGGAAAAGGATATGATTTCCTCAAATAAATGGGATAAAAAGGAAAGGGACCTCTAAATGACACAGGAAGAGGGCTTATTGAGCCTATAACCATGGAGTTCTAGAATACCAGAGACAAAACAAGACTGGGTTTTAATACTAAATCTGACAAACCTGCTTCAAAAGATAGTCCGATTTATGACAAAGGGAGTGATGAAATAGATGAACTAGAGTAATGGTCCTATGAAATATTATTACATGTTTGCACAAAGAATCCCAACTATCAAGGAGAGTGCTATGTACCCAGATTTGAGGTACCACAAGATCTTCACACCCCTTTGTTAGCACAATCTCCCATTCAAGAGGTAGGAGACTCAACAATAGATGATTTAGAGATATCCTTGATAGAAAAAACTACAGCAAGAACACCCTAACAACATGATTTACATCCTAACTGGGGGCAGTTGGTCATAATTTCACACATCCTTGACCTACCACACTTTGATCCACAGGTAGCTAACCGGGTACATCAAATAACCATTGCTGAATACTTAAACAGATCTAATGATGAAAACTCTGACTCTCATTATTATGAATGGGATGAGCTATCTGTCACTATAGAGGACATTGAAATAGATACAATTCACATGTTTGCAGCTCCCTCAGCTGCTTGTGAACATTCTGACACTACTCCCAACAACACTGATATTCCTGAAGTAGAGGAAGAGTTCCTTCCCCCAATAATTGATGAAGAGACTGGTGTTCCCATAAGTCTAGAATAATTTCAGAGGCTACAAGAAAGAAGCCTCCTTTTATGTAGGGATGAAGATGACAGTTCCACTAATGAGTCACTAGAGTTTGGTCTGCATATAACTAACAATGACCCTTTTTATGATGATCTCACTCTTATTAGTCTAAACATTGAAGAAATTAACTTAACGGAACATGTCATGTCGGTTAATGGTCTTGATGCTAACGTGATGTTGTCCTTCCTAGAGTATAATTCCTTGTCTTTGATACACTCAGACCTCATTGATTGGAATACCACAGATCCTATGCCTATCCTTGACTTTTCCATTGACTATACCCTATCTTGCTATCTCAATGCTTGTGAACCTTACCCTTCTTCCACCAATGCAAGGAGTGTGAACATGTCATAGGAGGATATCAGGTTTCTCATTCAAAAATTGAAAAATAAAAAAGAAAAAGAGGACTGATGGTGAAATCCAATTTTTGGAAGTATCAGATCCTAAAATAGTAAAAACAAAAGATGTATCCAATGGTGAAAACCTCTTAGAGGCACCAAAGGATTATATTCTTGATATCCTCCCCAAACATTTTCAGGAAAGGTCTTCAGTTCTGATAGAACCAACATAGCCAATTAATTTGGGCACAACTGAAGTTCCTCAAATAGTACACCTTGCATAATCTTTGTCAGAAGAATAAAGGACACAGTTCACAGAGTTCCCAAGGGAAAAGAAAATCAACTTTGCATGGTCTTATACAAATATGCCTAGACAAGATCCTAATCTAATCATGCACCACTTATCTATAGCTCTCGGGATCAAGCCCGTGAAACAAAAACTTAGAAAGATGCATGCTCATGTTGCACTACTAGTAAAAGCAGAGCTAGAAAAATTGTTGAAAGCTGGATTTATCAGAGTCATTGCCTACGAAAGATGGATCTCCAATGTGGTTCTCGTGTCTAAATCTGATAAATCTACCAGGATCTATATAGACTTCAAAGACTTAAACAAGGCATGTCCTAAGGATGACTTCTCACTACCTAACATTGACATGATCATAGACCTCACAGCAGGCTACCAAATGTATTCATTAATGGATGGGTTCTCAGGCTATAATCAAATCAAAATTGCCCCTGAGGATCAAGAGAAAACTGAATTCACATGCGCATGGGGCACCTTTTGCTGGAACGCCATGCCATTTGGGCTAAAGAATGCCAGTGCCACATATCAAAGAGAAATGACCACTATATTCCATGACATGATGCATAAAAACATGGAGGATTACGTGGATGACACCTTAGCCAAATCCAAAGAGAGGAGCAGTCATATTGCTGATTTAAGAAAGATATTGGATCAAATGGAACAATTTCAACTCAAGCTCAATCCTAAGAAATGTGCCTTTGAAGTCCAATCAAGGAAGCACCTAGGATTTATTGTTTCAGCAAAAGTAATTGAGGTAGATCCTGCAAAATTCAAAGCAATACTAGAGATGACTCCTCCACGCAACATCAGTCAAATGAGGACATTACAAGGGAGACTTCAATCAATCAAGAGATTCATGTCACAACTTGTTGATAGAGCACAACCCTTTACCAAATTACTACATAAATGGGCCACCTTCAAATGGGATGAACACTGTGAAGCCAAATTTAGAGAATTAAAAGGGTATTTGGCTGCTCCTCCTATTCTTATGGCTCATATTCATGGAAAGACATTACTCCTCTATATTTTAGCTACAACTACATCACTAGGAGTATTGCTCACACAGGAAGATGAAACAAAGAAAGAAAGATCTATCTACTACATCAGTAGAATGCTAGTCTCCTATGAGCTCAATTATAACATTATTGAAAAAGCATGCTTGGCAGTTGTCTTCACATCACAAAAATTGAGACACTACATGCTCTCACACACAGTAAGGCTTATTACTAAGATTGATCCTCTAAAGTACCTTTTGAGAAAAAACAACATTAACAGGATGTCTAGCAAAATGGGTCCTCATTCTAAGTGAATTTGACATTGAGTATGTAGACAGGAGAGCTATTAAAGGACAAGTCCTCGCAGATCAACTGACTTCAAGATGATGAACCTTTAAAGATTGAATTCCCTGATGAAACAATAATGCATCTAATTGAATATCCATGGAAGAGGTATTTTGACAGTTCTTTCACACAACAAGGCCCTGGGGTAGGAGTTCTCTTTATAACTCCTGAAGGCTACAATATACCCAAGTCTTACAAATTGATTTTCCCATGCACAAACAACATTTCAAAATATGAGGCACTGGTCAACGGTCTTAAGCTTTCCATGGAATGGAAAATTATAGAGTTACATGTATATGGTGACTCCCAGCTCATCATCAATCAAGTTAATGGAGATTACTAGAAAAAAGATGAAAAGTTGATGCCCTACAAACAACTGGTTGATGACCTAAAAAATTACTTTGTCTTCATCACATTCCAGTAGATACCTAGGATGGAGAACAAAGCTGCAGATGCTATGGCTACATTGGCATCCATGTTATAACTGAAAGAACATCAATTCTGCTATGAATTCTTGGTGGAAGAACTATCCTATCCTGCCTTTGATACCCTTGAATACCAAGTAATCCATGCTTTGAACACCCCAGACCAATCTCTCTATGCCAAGATCATTGCTTACCTTACTGAACAAACCATTCTTAATGATCTATCCAGAAATGAGAAGAGAGCCTTGATTAGGACAACATCGCGTTATGTCCTCATAACTAATAACTTATATCAACAAGGTCTTGATGGTACACTTCTTAGGTGTTTATAACTTGAAGAGTCTAATCTTGCATTAAAATAAGTCCACAAAGGTGTATGTGGATCACATTTGAATTGCTTCTCATTAGCTAAGAAACTGATCAGAGTCGGCTATTACTGGCCTACCATGGAAAAAGATGCTATTCAGTTTTCCAAAATATGTCATAAATGTCAGACACATGAAAATCTTATCCATGCTCCTGCCAGAGAACTTATACCTTTCATTACACATTGGCCATTTCAGTAATGGGCTTTTGACTTGGTTGGACAAATATATCCTAATTCTTCAAATGGACACAAGTTCATCATTACGGCCACTGAATATTTTACAAAGTGGGTCGAGGTCGTGCCGCTAATCAAAGCCACTAGAAAACAGGTGGCTATGTTCATTCTAAACTACATTATCTGTAGATATGGGATACCCTCTTCAATTGTAACAGACAATGGGGGCCAATTTAAAAATCAAGACATTGATGACCTTTGTAAATAGTTCCATATCACTCAACACTACTCCTCAATCTATTATCCTCAAGATAATGGACAAGCTGAGGCATCTAATAAGAATATTCTCAAAATCCTACATAGAATTGTAAGTAAGTTTGGTAGAGACTAGCATCTACAATTGAATCTGGCACTATGGGCCTATAGAACAAGCATTAGAACATCAATTGGGGCCACGCCATTTTCTCTAGTCTATGGCACTGAGACAGTACTACCTATTGAGGTTGAAATCCCATCTTTGCGAATGTCTTTACAAAGTCTTGTCACTGATGAACAATATCGTATCAATAGGGTGAATTCTTTGGACCTACTTGATGAGCATAGGAAATATGCATTCAATCACCTATAAGTGTACCAAGTGCGAATGTCCAAAGGGTACAAAAAGAAAGTCAAACCAAAAAAATTTGATGTGGGGGATCTTGTCCTAAAGGAGAATCCTAAGAACCAGCCTAACAGAGAGTAGAAAGGAAAATTTGAACCTAATTGGTTTGGACCTTATGTTATCACTACTACTTTTGGGACTGGAGCTTATCAACTAGCTACACCTGAGGGTGACATTCTTCCAGATCCTATCAATACTCTATATTTAAAGCGGTTCTATGCTTGATGTTCAGCTAGCAGAGCCTGTATAGTGAAATAGTTCTCATAAAATACCAAAAACATTTAGAAAATTGATCCTGAAGAAATCCAAAAATAGTGGAAAAAGTCCTGAAGAAAGGTATCCTTGGTGAAAACTTGGCAAACAGGCACCTTGATACTACAAAAAAATTCAAAAAAAAAAAAAAAGAAAGAAAGAAAAGATCTTGCCAAGTGGTGAAAATCTGGCAATCTGGTGTCACTTGTGTTCTGCGCTCCATCTATCAAAGCACTACTGGTACTGAGCCTTCAAAATTTCACCTATGCTAAAACACTGACTTTGTTTCCTTACGACTATCTTATCCTTTCTTGGGATTTGTCTATCTTTTCAGTTCTAGGGAACAAGTCATTCTGCACTGGGGGTGTCTTTTCTAGTCTGATAGGTTGCCTCTGCTAGGTCGTCATAGATGGTTTGTCTCGTGATATGATGCTTTCAGATACTTTCACTACTGCTATCACTTTAAGGACACAAGGATGACACAAACATTTCACTAACATAAACGGTGTTCCAAAGACCTACATTGGATTGCAAAGCTGTAACCACCTAAATTTGGTCTGTTCCAACTATGGACCCTATTTTCCCTAAGTGTGATCATACCCTCGATTATGTCCAAATGACCCTGTTACCGCTTGGCATAATTCTTCAAATCAATTTAATGTCCTAGGTGATTTTTATCACTAATTTATATTAATTATTATAGCCATATAATTCAAATCAATTTCGACCAATCAAATCAAACCAAAATCAAACATGGCTATAATATTTAATTATAAAGGAATTGAATAAATCCCTAAATCAATTACCCACTTGCAAAATAACCTATTCCCCTAGCCTATTTAATTTAATTAAAATGGCTATAGTCCCCTAATTATTAAAAAGAAATTTCATTGTTTAAATAATTAATTCCTATATTTCTAAATGAATTAAATAAGTTTATTTCATTTATTAATATTCCCTCAAACCCTAACCTAACCTATCTCAACCACTTCTACCCTGGGTTCTAACCCTTCTCAACCCATTCACCCATGCTAATCTAATCCTAATCCTAATTCTAGTCCTAACCCACCTCCTAATGTTGTCACATTCCATTAAGGAATGATTAGCAATTCAACCCACTTGAGAAAGTCCACTTTCTCAAGCCATCCTCTTACACTCTACCTTGCTTCTTTAAGGCTTTCATTAATGCCTTATTAATGAAAGATGCCTTAAGCCTATGTGTCTCCCATGCCTTATTAATGTCTTGGGCATTAATGGCTCTTACACCTTCATTAATGAGCCCCTTCACTCATTAATTCACCTTGTCCCCCCCTCTCTCTCTCTCATTCTTCTATAAATAGAAGCCATTTTTGAGAGTAAAGAATCCTTCACATTAGATCAAAAATGCATTGTTATGTTGTTGGATTACTCTTAGAATCATATTTCATCTTTCATTTCATGCTTTTGCATTGTTTTCATTTCAACTTTTAGAGCTAGATTGCATGCTTTATCATATTTTAGCTTGTTTTAATCTAAAATCCTTCATGCTAGGTTGTATTCGTCACTAATTTGTAGCATATTCTGAGGGCTAATATGTTACTAATTACACTCCTAGTTAGCAGGCAATAGGTCGATATTAGTGGTTTTGAATGTTTTATCTAACCTGTCAAGCTAATGCAATGACTTATTGAGTGTTTGTGTCTTTTTCATCAGGTATCCAAATACACACTCACATTTCTGGCACCCACCGTGGGGCACGAATTTTGATTTAGCCTCATTTTCTAACTCTCATTGGAAATTTGCATACTCAGGAATCGATCACAAAATCGCATTTAATCTTGCAGGATCGCATCCCAGATACGCCCTCGTACCGCACAAATTCCAGCTTGCATCTGGGATTTCCCAGATCATTTATGGTTCTGGCTCGCATCTGGCCAGCAAGGGCTCGTATCCGGTGAATAGGCTCGCATCCCAGATACTATATCACATTCAGTAGGATTTTAAGCTCGTATTTGGTTGAAATGATTGTCTACTTCATTTGCCTAATCCTAACAAGTCTAACAAGTTGTGCTTTTTGTCTCTTACAGATTAACAAGTGTTTGCAGGTAATTTTGGTGGTTTTCATGGAGTTGGGTTAAGTGGATACTAACATGGTTTTTATAGGTTGCCAAACCCCCCATCTTGACTTCTATTTATTTTCTTTTCAAAAAAAATAAAAATTAAAGACCATTTCTCCACTTGCTAAAACAACTAGGTATTATGCTCTTTTCCTCTTGAGGAAAATCAGAAAGTTGGACGTTGTCTTATCATTTGTGATGAAATTGGGGGTAACTAAACAAGCAAACACACTGTTTAATTCATTTTTGGGATAGAAATTGAACAAACACAAATCACTAAATCATGTGGGATCAATGAACAAAATCGTATAATTCTTTTCAAATTCAGTAATTGAACAAAACAAAGCACTAAATATGTGGGCTCAATGAACAAACACATTGTTTAATTACTTTTAGATCAGAAATTGAACAATACAAACTCAATAAAATCTTGTGGTTAATTGAACAAAACAAACATTCCCTTTCTGTTTTCTTTAAAAATAGGAATAATTAAATTAGGCTCAACATAGCTTGAGGTAAAGAACCTTTGTTTTAAGTGTTTGAGGAGAAAATGACATGGACTAGGAGAGTATGCTCTTCTTCTTTTGAAGAATCAGAAATCTAGAAATCCTAAGCTTGCCAATCCTGGTTATCAATCTTTTAATAGTAGAGGGTCTGCCGATTGAGGAAAAAATCTCCCGGGAATGACCCAAGTGAGGATAGGTCTTACGCTGACCCTTCCAACTCACTATAAATAGTTTCTTCCTTGTAGGCCAAAGCCTCGGAAGATAGAACTGGTTTTTTTCTTGGAATTTTGACATCATTCCTTGAACATATCAGGGTATATATAGATTGGAGCCGCTTGAATCTTTCTTGCGAGACTATATATATTCAGGTACTCATAGGGCTATACACCTCAATTTTTCATTGTGCAATTCTATGGGGGACAGTTTCGAACAGATTTCCCAATAAACTACAACACATTCAACTAAAAGAATACCCAATTCATCCCTAAAAGAATGATAATCTTTGTACAAGGCAAAAAGTAATTTCCCCAAGACACTGGTCATATCGTGCCCTCACTTGTGTTTGGAGTCGGCTAATATAGCATCATGACTAGAGCCATTGCATGCTTGGTGATGGCTATATTCTGATTAGCATTTGAGTGTGTACCTAAGTCAACGAGCAAAGATTTTCATCCTCCACCTAGAAAATAGGACAAAAGAGTGTTTGATTCATCCTCTTAACAATGCAAAGCTGTTTGACGTGTCCAAAAGATCACTAAAAAGATAAGATCCTCAAAATCAATCAAAAAATTTCAAACCCTGGAGTACAAGTGTTTTTCACGTCCTACAAACACCTCTTGAAAAAATTTGGAAACAAACACCTTCATGCACTTCAAAAATAAATTTTTCAAAATTTACCAAAACTGACAAGACCATCATAAGATCGCATCCTATTTTTCCCAAGTTGTATTCAGGATTAAGGATCGTATCTAGTGCAATATTGGATCGCATTTAGTCAGCATATATTCACATCCAGGTTTTAGGATCGCATCCAGTTCCATAAGAGGCTCGTATCTGGGAGCTCGCATTCAGGGCAGTGGGCATTTCTAGCAATTTTTCTTAGGAGGTCTCAGTTGATTTAGGTACCCTTTTTTCTCTTTAGTCGGTCCCTGTTGTCTCTTCTGGTCTCTGTGCTATTATTTTCAAACATTTTTGAAATGTCCACCTTGCATGCATAGTCAGTCTTTCACGATCAGGTTCAATACATGTGGTCTATTCATTTTCTATCAACAACTTGATTCCCAGCTCACTATCAAGGCATTCTAACCCTCTGACGCTGGAATCATTTACATCCATCAAACAAACAAACCATTTCTTCTACCTAGACACGCCCACTTGAACAATCTGGAATCCTTACTTGCACTATTGGGAAACGTTAACGAAGTTGAGAAACAAAGTTCATGGTTAACACAAGACGCAACCATCACACAACTAAAGGATCAAAAGTGCCTCCTAAAACACCACACTTCCAAGGAGAAACTTCTCGCAGTTCCCTTTTTGATCTTGATTCACCTCAAATGGATAGCCACACTAACGAATAGAGTAAGGCCTTTGAGGGTTATGATGATGGAAAACAAGCACAATCCGTAGGCACAGAAGAAGAGGAAAGACCAAAGTTTGAACATAATCCATTTGGGTTAGATAGTGAGGAAGAGATCCCTGAAGATGAGTATGAGAATCTTAAACAAAGTAAAAGGATCCACAAGTTATTGGAATGAATAATTGGTGATGATAAAGAAAAGTACTTTCTCCATCTAGCATCCATGGGTGTCAAATTACCCAAGGATTA
>MU224171.1:3990075-4001094 GCA_018584345.1 Thuja plicata
GAAACATCTAAAGGGAAAGGTAATGAGATAAACTACACCTATTCCAAGAGTGACAATGTGATCAATATGCTCAACATTAAAACTGAATCCATCAACATGATCACAATTAAAGGAGCCTCATCCTCCTTGAATGCTGTAACACGAAGCCAAGCACAGGTTATAATCAAAGGACCTTTGAAACAAACATCAACACCCAAGGTTCCTGTTGTAACTATTCCTAAACCAGTAGCAAAACATGTGGTCACTATCATGTGGTAGACCAATTACAAAGAACCGCTGCCAAAATTTCCATCTTTGAGTTGCTCAAGATATGCACTGTGCATAGAGAAATCTGAGAACAAGCTCTACATGCTACTAATGTTCCAAAGGATATAGATATAGACAAATTCCAAGTGATGGTCAATCATATCTCAGCACCAGACTATCTCTCCTTCTCTAAAGAAGATGACAAATCATTGACCCATCCACACAATCAACCCCTCCATATCGAAGTTCTTATTCATAGATCCCGTGTTAGATGTGTATTGATAAATGGAGGCACCGGATTGAATATCTATACACTAGATTTAGTCAGGAGGCTAGGCCTCTCAGAGAAAACAATTGACTCTAGAAATAAGATAACCATCAAAGCTTATGATGAGGAAGAAAAATCCTCCAGAGGTATTATTTGTCTACCCATCAGAGTTGGGCCGATTGAAAGGGATGTCATATGTCAAGTTCTGGATCTACCATTGGCCTACAACATTCTACTAGGGAGACCCTGGATTCACAAGATGCAAGCTGTACCGTCCACTTATCACCAATGCATCAAGTTCCCACATAATGGGATAGAGGTGACAATTCCTGCGGATGCAAACTACACTTCCAACAATATCAAAGTAGGTAGCATGATCCCACACAACAAGGAGGCTATGGACATAGTTTCTCCTGAAACTACCAAGGACATGGTTATGAAAGGCTTTAGAAAAACATTAAAACTTCAAGAAACAGGTATGGGAGAGTACAAGTTGGACCTAAGTCCTTCACTAATAGAACTTCCAGTATCACCGAGATCCTATGGCAAACCGTCACCAACTTTCACACCTCTCACAGTCAAAGAGATAGAAGTACACAAGGCTACTAGCATGATAAAGGCATCCACATCTTCTTTAGATAACATAGAAGAACAGGCAGTCTTGAACTGGCTTTACAAAGGAGAACCAGTAGACTCTGAGGTCAAACATGTAAATATATCCCTAGAATAGTATGGAAAGGGATATGATCTACTCAAACAAATGGGTTACAAAGGAAAAGGACTTCTAAATGACATAGGACGAGGGATCATTGAACCCATACCCATGGAGTTCCGCCTCAACAGAGATAAAACAGGACTAGGCTTTAATACTCAATCCAAGAAACCTACTTCAAAGCAGAGTCCACCTTCTGAAGTAGAGAGTGATAAAATAGATGAGATAGTATCAGAACCATGGCCTTATGAAATATTACTACATATTGGTATAGAGAATCTTGAATATCAAGGAGAACGCTACGTACCTAGTTTTGAGGTACCACAGGATCTTCACACTCCTTTGCTAGAACAACCACCCATTCAAGAGATAGGAGACACCATAGCTACAATCACTCAAGATAAACCCCAGCCATAGAATTTACATCCTAACTGGGGGCAATTGGTCACAATTATACATGTCCTTGATCTACCTGACTTTGATCTACAAGCAGCTAATCGAGTCCATCAAATAAACATTTCTGAATATTTGGATAGATCTGATGATGATGTCACAGACTCTCATGACTATGAGTGGGATTGGCTATCTATTTCCTCTGAGGAAATTGGGATAGATACAATTCACATGTTTGCAGCTTCCTCAGCTCCTAGTAAATGACCTGACACTCCTTTCAATGACACTGATCCTCCTAAAGTAGAAGAAGAGTTCTTTCCTCCAATCATTGACAGAGACACTGGTGAATACATAACTCTAGAAGAATTTCATAGGCTACAAGAAAGAAGCCTCCTTTTAAAAAGGGGTGATGATGAGGTATCTATTGATGAGTCACTAGAGTTTGATCCATATATAACTAGCAATGACCCTTTTAACAATGATCTTACTCCTATTGATCTAAACATCAAAGATATTAACTTAACAGATTGTGTCATGCCGGTTAACAATTTTGATGCTAACGCGATGCTGTCCTTCCTAGAATTTGACTCCCTAACATTGGTACTTCTAGACCTAATCGACTGGACTGAAACAGATCCCACTCCTATCCTCCACATTCCCAATGACCACTCCCTAGCTTGTTACCTTAATGCTTGTGAACCTCACCCTTCTTCCACCAATGCAAGGAGTGAGAACATGTCATAGGAGGATATCAAGTTTCTTAGTCACAAATTGAGAAATAAAAAGGAAAAGTGGACTGATGGTGAAAACCACTCTGTGGCAGTATTAGATCCCAAAAAAGTAAAGAAAAATGACGTATCCAATGGTGAAAACCTCTCTGAGGTGCCAAAGGATGAGATTCTTGATATCCTCCTGGAACACTTTCAAGAAAGATCTTCGGTATTGATTGAACCAACACAACTAGTGAACTTGGGCACTGTTGAAGATCCTTAGATAGTTCATCTAGCACGATCTCTATCCGAAGAAGAGAAGATACAATTCATAGAGTTCCTGAAGGAGAAAAAGATCAACGTTGCATGGTCTTACACTGATATGCCAGGGCTAGATCCTAATCTCATCATGCATCACTTATCTATAGCTCCTGGGATCAAGCCTGCGAAACAAAAACTCAAAAAAATGCATCTTCATGTTGCATTATTGGTGAAAGTAGAATTGGAAAATTTGTTAAAAGCTATATTTATTTGAGTCATTGCCTATGCAGCATGGATCTCTAATGTAGTTCCCGTTTCAAAATCTGATAAATCTATTAGGATCTGGATGGAATTCTGAGACCTCAACAAAGCATGTCCGAAAGATGATTTTCCTCTCCCAAATATTGACATGATCATAGACCTTACAGCCGGCTACCAGATGTATTCTTTAATGGATGGATTCTTGGGTTATAATAAAATTAAGATCGCCCCTGAGGATCAAGAGAAAACTATATTCACATGTGCATGGGGCACATTTTCCTGGAACATCATGCCATTTCGGCTAAAGAATGTTGTAGCAACATATCAGAGAGCTATGACAACAATATTCCATGACATGATGCACAAAAACATGGAGGACTATGTCGATGACACACTAGCTAAATCCAAAGAAAGAGGTACTCATATTGCTGATTTAAGAAAGATATTGGATTGAATGGAACAGTTCCAACTCAGGCTCAATCCAATGAAATGTTCCTTTGGGGTCCAATTAGGCAAGCTCCTAGGATTCATAGTTTCAGCAAAGGGAATCGAGGTAGATCCAGCGAAGGTAAAAGCTATTCTAGAGATGACTCCTCCACGTAATATCGGTAAAATGAGGACACTACAAGGGAGACTCCAGTCTATCAGAAGATTTATGTCCCAACTTGTAGATAAAGCACAACCCTTTACTAAGCTACTACATAAAGGGGTTACATTCAACTGGGATGAACACTGTGAAGCCAACTTCAGAGAATTGAAGGGGTACTTGACTGCTCCACCTATTCTTATGGCTCCTATTCATGGAAAGCCCTTACTCCTATATATTTTAGCTATAGCTACGTCCCTAGGAGTATTGATAGCACAAGAGGATGAAACAAAGAAAGAGTGAACTATCTACTACATTAGTAGAACTCTAGTCACTTATGAACTTAATTATAGCATTATTGAGAAAGCATGCTTAGCAGTCATCTTCGCATCACAAAAATTGAGACACTACACGCTCTCTCACACAATCAAGCTCATTGCTAAGATTGATCCTCTAAAGTATCTTTTGAGTAGAACAACATTAGCAGGACGTTTGGCAAAGTGGGTCCTAATTCTAAGTGAGTTTGACATTGAGTATGTCGAATAGAGAGATATCAAAGGATAGGTACTTGTAGATCAATTGGCTGATTCACCACTCCAGGATGATGAACCATTACTAATTGAATTTCCTGATGAAACAATTATGCATCTCACTGAAATCCATGGAAGATGTACTTTGACGATTCGTTTACTCAACAAGGATATGGAGCATGAGTTCTCTTCATAACTCCACAAGGATATAAGATTCCCAAATCTTACAAATTAATGTTTCCATGCACCAACAATATCTTAGAATATGAAGCATTGGTCAATGGCCTCAAGCTTTCCATGGAATGGAAGATCATTGAGTTACTCGTATATGGTGACTCCCAACTAATTATCAATCAAATCAATGGGGAATATCAAACAAGAGATGAAAAGTTGATGATCTAAAGAAATAATTTGTCTTCGTCACCTTCCAACAGATACCAAGATCAGAGAACAAGGCTGTAGATGCTATGGCTACCTTGGCATCCATGTTACAACTAGAGGAACATCAATTCCGCTATGACTTCTTGGTGGAAGAAATACCCTATCTCACCTTTGCCAATTTGGAATATTAGGTAATATGTGACTTAAATACCCCAGATCAATCTCAATATGCCAGTATCATTGCTTATCTTTCTGATGAAACCATTCCTGCCAATCTATCTAGAAATGAAAAAAGATCCCTGATTAGGACAGCTTCATGTTACGTCCTCATAACTAACAACCTATATTTATGTAGTGTCAACGGTACACTTCTTCAGTGTTTAGAACTCAAAGAGTCTAATCTAGCCTTAAAAGATGTCCATGAAGGTGTATGTGAATCACACTTGAATGACTTTTCATTAGCTAAGAAATTGCTCAGAGTAGGCTATTATTGGCCTACCATGGAGAAAGATGCTATTCAATTTTCAAAAGCATGTTTTAAATTCCAAACACATGGAAACCTCATCCATGCTCCTGCCAGAGAACTGATACCTTTCATAACACATTAGCCATTCCAGCAATGGGCCTTTGACTTGGTTGGACAAATATATCCCAACTCTTCAAATGGACACAAGTTCATCATTACGACCACTGAGTATTTCATGAAGTGGGTCGAAGCCGTGCCGCTAATCAAAGCCACTGGAAAATAGGTGGCTATGTTCATTCTAAACTACATTATTTGTAGATATGGGATACCCTCTTCAATTGTGACAGACAATGGGGTCCAATTTAAAATCAAGACATTGATGACCTTTGTGAATAGTTCCATATCACTCAACATTGTTCCTCGATCTATTATCCTCAAGGAAATGGACAGGCTGAGGCATCGAACACAAATATTCTCAAAATCCTACACAGAACTGTGAGCAAGTCTAGTAGAGACTGGCATTTACAAATAAATCTGGCACTATGGGCCTACTGAATAATCATTAGAACACCAACTGGAGCCACACCATTTTCTCTAGTCTATGGCGTTGAAGCAGTAATACCTATTGAGGTTGAAATTCCATCTGTGCGGATATCTTTACAAGGACTGGTTACTGATGAGCAGTACCGCATTGATCAGATAAATTCTCTGGATCTCCTAGGTGAGCACAGGAAACAAGTGTTCAATCACCTCAAAGTGTACCAAGCAAGAATTTCCAAAGGTTACAACAAGAAGGTTAAGCCACGCAAGTTTGAGGTGGGAGACCTTGTCCTGAAAGAAAATCCTAAGAACTAGCGTAAAAGAGAGAAGAAAGGAAAGTTTGAACCTACTTGGCTGGGACCTTATGTTATCACTGCTAGTTTTGGGACTGGAGCTTACCAATTAGTTACACCTTAGGGAGACATTCTTCCAGATCCTATCAACATTATACATTTGAAGTGGTTCTATGCTTAATGATTCAGCTAGCAGAGCCTGTACAACAAATAGTTCTTGCAAAATACCAAAAACATTTAGAAAATTGATCCTGAAGAAATCCAAAAATAGTGGAAAAGGTCCTATAGAAAGGGTATCCTTGGTGAAAACCTGGTAAACAGGCACTTTGATATTACAAAAACATTCAAAAAAAAGAAAAAATAACAAAAAAATTGAAAAAGAGAAAAATGCCTTGATGAGCACCTGGTAAAACAGGCATCTTGGTAGCAAAAAAAAAAGGAAAAAGAAAAGAAAAGATCTTGCCAAGTGGTGAAAACCTGGCAATCAAGCATCACTTGTGTTCTGCGCTCCATCTATCAATGTACTAATAATACTAGGCCTTCATAATTTTGCCTGTGCTCATACGCTGACTTCATTTTCCTACATGACTATCTTATCCTCGTTTTGGATTTGTCTATCTTTACATCTTAGGAATAAGTCATTCTACACTGGGGGGCATCTTTGTTGGCATAGTCAGTTACGGTTGCTAAGTTTCTCTAGGTTGGTTTTCCTCACAGACACAAAGTTTCTTGACACATGCAAAACAATGTCACTTTTTCAAAAACCAAGGTGTCTTTTCATAACATGGGACATAACAACATTCCTACAAAGCCGTATTGGATCGCAAACATGAACATATTATCCTATCAACATCACGGACATGGAACACCATATTGCTTATATTTTGATTTTCTAATTGATGAATCTTTACTGTGTTTGACATGTGGATGAACAAATACTACTTCAACACATAGTTTGCTCATGGTTTGATTATGATTCTTTTATGTCTTGATGATGTTTTCAAATAGGGGCATCTAAGTAATTATAAATTTTATTTGATTGATTCTCAATTGATAATTTATTATGTCTTCTAAGTTTCTCAATGACGTCTGCGCAAAGAAAAAGAGTCGCAAAGATAGGGGGCATAATGTTTTCTTGAATTTCTGTGGATGGTGATTGTTTCATATGATCCTATAAATTTCACCTAACTTGGATGTTTATGGTAAGAGCTGCCACTATGGGTGGATAGCCGCATATATCTCAATCTTTGTTATGTGTAAACTATGGTGAGTTTGACACAATTTCCTTGTCTGTTTTCTGATCTATATTCTCACTAAGGTATACGAATCATAATGTACCCAAGGATATGAATTTTTAAGGTCATTGCGGGTCCAATATCTTGCCTTACTCAGAATCTGGTATATTAAAAGGAAGGTGACTATTTTTGTTATCCTGGCTTCTATGGCTTGATGCCTAAGTCTATTTCTGACATTTCAATACAAAATAGTATTCATACTATCATAATATTAGTGGGTATTAGTGATAGTTGTACTATCAGATGGTATCCATTTTGAAAAGTGCCCAGTGATGATAAAAATGTTGCAATATTTTCTAAATCAGTGACAAGTCCTAAGAGTCTTCATATAGTTGCATTTAAAGATTGCCTGATGCATTTCTAACAACAATAATCAAATAAGGGATTTTAAGCTAAAAAATGGCTTCTATCTTCTTCTAAAAACATCAAGTTAATTACATCATCTATATTACTGATATCAAATATCGTTGCACATCCATAGCATACATTTTGCATTCATTTGAAAAATAGAAACTGGAAAATACAAAAATAAAGCATCCATGTATTGCATTTTTACTTCTACATTCTAAGTGCATCCATACATCTATTTTGCATAACTGAAAAATCAAAAACATAGATTTGCATTTTGACATAGATATCATTTATAACATATTTATATCAGTAATAACTCATCACATTCAAAACATAAAATGATGTCATCATACACAAAATTAACTCATCACGAGAGAAAGATATCATCACATGTGCAAACAAGATATGTTTACCACGTCTATGGAAAGCAAAATGGATACATTTATCACATGAAGGATGTAAGAATCCAGAAACTGCATCGGATATATATATATACATGATACAAATCAAAGCATAAAGTGTATCAGAAAGAATATAGTGTATCAGAAAGCATAAAGGGTATCAGTGAGCATAAAGAGTATCAGTACGCCAAAAATGAATCAGATATATATATGAATGTAGTGTACAAAAAGAAGGGGATCTCAGCAGGATCCAGATATACAGGTATAATCTCAAAAATGAAAAAAATGGTACAAGAATCAACTCTGGCCCGCCCCCTCTCCCTGGTCAAGAGGAGGAGGAGGAGGTGGCATAAAAGGAGCTGCTGGAGGTGGCATGGCCCCCTCTGACTACTGAGCGACACGAGAAAAGGATGGTGCTCTCTGGCCCTCAGGAACTGCTGCATGATACAAGGCATAATAATATGTCACCCTCTGTCCCTGATGGACTACTGTCTGAGCATGGGCATCTCCCCCTATATATCCCTCTTGGCTCTCAGCTGCTCAAGCTTCCTGTCCCTATCTGCTAAAAGAGCATCAGCAGTAGTAACCCTAGCCTCCAAGGCTGTGATCTGGGCTTGAAGGTGCTCCCTCTCCTGCTTGCATCAAGATAAAGGGTCCCCATCTCTACTGGGATCTTGCTCCTGAGCTCTCTATCACCGCTATCTCTGCTACTCTGGAGTAAGTAATGGGCCAGTATCTCTCTGTGGGGCCACAAACCTAAACCTCTACTACCTACCCTGCCCACTACCGCTGGCAACACCTAGATCAACTGCCTCTCCACCACCACCCCTGTCATCACCATCATGCCTATCATCAGGAGAGGGATGCCTATCACCATCTCTGCCACCATCGCGGCCCCCATGCCTCCCCGGTGCTTTGTCTCTGACTCCTCTACCCCTGACGGGTAGGTCATGAGGATCATAATCCTGAGGCTCCTCTATATGAGGAATAATCTCCTCGGGCACTGTAAATCATGGAAAGGGGTATTGGAGCATCTCTACAGCATACCCATCTAAAAATCTGACATCCTCAACATCTGGACACAGGTCCCAGTCTACAGCAACCATATCATGGATCTCCTGGGATGCTGTCTCATAAGTCAGCTATGCACCCCAATCAGATGCCTCATCCCTGATATGAGCATAAACTACCACATCCTCTGTACGGCCCTGTCGCTGCCCATACTGTCTCAAAACCCTGGTAATCAAGAAGTGCTCTATAATATATCTGGTACGGCCAATCAAATATCTACTCTTGCACAAAAATGGTACCTGTCATGCATCAGATGTCCATACCTCATAGTCTAGGTATGGTCACCACATGACCTCTGTCATATCATTGAATAATCGATGCCAATACTCAACCTTGCCCAGATGGGGCTGCTGTAGGAGGCCTACATACATATACAGATAGGGCTACTCGAATGCCCTCTGCTTATCAACAATCGATCGTGTCACAAGGATGTGCTCCCAGGCCCAAATCTGGATCAATATACCAACAGTCATGCTATGGGTATGGTGGTACACAATCTCATGGAGCTCTTTGTATATATGGGCTAGTATACAACTCCCACAGGCAAAACATCAGCGGTGGATGATCAGATGCTCCACCATGCTCACCCAGCCTACCAAAAATTTGTGCTGACCTTTGTCCGGCATGAGGATGTCGCCTACCAATCTAGCCAAGTACATAGCTAATTGATCATAATAATTGACCATGTAATCCCATGACAGGTATCTACAATCTATAGTATCATCCTGGAAGAATCTATGCACCGTACTGATCGCCACGCCAGCTCTAGACTCAAAAAATACCTCATGTCCAACCATGGGTATGTGGAGTATCCTCTAGACATCCTCTAGAGTCACAGTAATCTCTCCAGTGGGAAGGTGGAAGGTGTTGTGCTCAGAATGCCACATCTCGGCAAGAACAGTCAACAACCCTCAGTTCACCGCAATCTTGGGTAAACCTATCAGTGAACGCAATCCACATGAGATCACAGTGGTCTACTCATCATCTAAAAAATAACCAAACAATGCAAGAACTCGTGCTGGATAAGTGCTGCGAAAGGCGACTACCTCAAACTGGGCCTAATTTTGAACACAACAGTAAAACGTCAGATTCTATCTACAAAAAGGGGCAGAATCCTACTCTGCTAAGTCATTCCAAGTTTGCAGGATGCAAACAGATCAAAGCAAATTAAAACTCTAAGTCTTCTACCAGATGCGATCCTGGAAGAATAGGATGCGATTGCGTATACGGGATGCGATCACAGAAAAATGGGATGCAATCCTAAACGCGGGGTGCGATCCTAGAAATATAGGATGCGACCACCTAATGGATTTCCTAGAAAAACAAGACTAAACCTAAGGAACAGGATGCGATCCAGGAAAACCCAGATGCGACATAGAAAATTGGAAAAACTGGTTACGACTCAGGAAAAACTGGATGCGAGTCAGGATTGACCGGATGCGATCCAGAATCCCGGATATGATCCTAACTTTAACTAGCTATACAACACACAAAAATGCATGAAATTCAAAAATGCAAAATTTACAGGCTATTTTATTAGGTACTTACCAATGGTGGGTAGTCGGCTGGTCGCTGATGTCAGTGGCTCATCTCAAATCAGTGTTTCCTCACGAGGACTACCATCTTCGCTGCAGAGCTCTCAGAATTTCTATGGAGAAATGTGCAAATGAATAGTGAAATGGTACTTTTGGAGGCTTATATGGGTCTTTTGAGACATTTAGGATTTTTAAAACTTCTCCCGAACAGCTACAGATTCATTTCTATTCTCTTTTTACTCAATCGGGAACAAAATCGAAGGTATCCATGATGTTTTTAGCAACACAGTCTCATTTTTGCGACAGTTTTGAAACTTGCAATTTTACTCCATTTTGTTTCCAACATTGGTAAATACTATACACTTCATCATACATCTTGGTCTAAACATCATTTTATCAGCCTTATCACTCCTACTTTCGCATCATTAACTTGATAAATGTGTGTTCACTAGTAGAATTTGACAAATAAATGACTAAGTGACTAAAAATTTTAGTCACGTGACTAAAAATTTTAGTTACATGACCAAAACTGATCATAATTGGTAAATAAATGACTAAATAAATGACCAATTTGGTCATTGGATAAAATCATAACTAAAATGACTAAATAAATGACTAAATAAATGACCAATTTGGTCATCAGGTAAAATGACTAAATAAATGACCAATTTAGTCATCGGGTAAAATGACTAAATAAATGACCAATTTGGTCATCGGGT